>JAGFMF010011457.1:100031-207685 GCA_019455555.1 Galemys pyrenaicus
CTCCCTGCTCTCTGTGGTGAATCCTCTCACCCCCCTACACCTCTGGCCTGTACCCCAGTGCTTGTATGCATAAATAAATAAATCTTTAAAAAAAAAAATGATGTGAAGTGAAAATAGCAATAATCGAAGACAAAAGATGATGAACACACATATACACATATGATTATATATAATACATATAAAATGCTAAGCTGTGCACTTTTCTAGAAAAATTATTTCTAGACAATTGTCATCCACATTCAGTCAAAGCATACATGTGTATGTGGGTAGATACACACAAGCACAAATTCATATATTAACAAAGAAATATACACATAATTCTAAACAGTATCTCCACAAATACTTGTTATGATGATAACAAATTTGGGGGTTTAAAAAATAGGACAGATATAAAATGGTGGACAAAATTAGCATGTAAACTGTAGGCAAGATGATCAGAATAAAAATGTTTGCATGTACCTTTTGGAGAGGGTTTAAGATGTTAATTTTGAATTTAAGCAAAATTTTAAGAAATGCTGTAATTATACACCATATGAAATCAAGTAGGGTTTAAAGAACAATTTTAAAGGCAAGAAGGAAGAATAAAACATTTTAAGAGCAAACACACCTAGAAAGTACAAACAAAGAGCTTTAAGCAATTTTGAATAGAGAAACAACCCCAATAAAAGCGAATAGCTTATACTTTAAAGACAGAATATGGCAGATAGACACTGAAAAATATAAAAGTCTATGACTATGTTATTTAAAAGATATATACATGAAATGCACATGAAACATAAAGCTCAGAAAAATTAAAGGCAAAATATTGGAAAATATATCTCAAAATTTGCAAAATACTGGCAATCATTTTAAGTGGATAATGGGTTTATGCCAATTGACTACAAATAAAAAACAACTAACTATAACAAATAGAAAAATATCAACTGACTATAAATAAGAATAAAGTAAACTATTACATAAGTTTTTAGGTATCATTACTGGAAAGATGTATCAAGTCTAAAATATGAAGCTACAAATATATATCATGAAAATTTCAATCGAACTGCAGAGAAATACATAAATCCATCAGCACAGTAGAATGTTTGAATATATGTCACTCAGCTACTGAAGGAAACAACAGACACAAAAATTTGCTCAAAAATAAGAAGACGTGAGGGGCCTCCCTGGTAGCTCAAGGTGTTAAGCACAATACTATGAGGCTATCCACAGCCTTTGCAACATGAGTTCAATCTTCAGCCAGGGAGGGGACACACATGGTGCAGCAGACCTCTCCTGTCTTACCCACTGCTCCCCTTAGCAGTGTATTTCAGTCAATCCGCCTGTTCTGTTGCCCACTCTGTCTCTGGTGAATCCTCTCACCCCACCATAACTCTGATCTGTACCCCAGATCTTAGCCTGTATTGTATTAGTAAATCTTAAAAAAAAAAAAACTGCATTTTTTTAAATAAAAAGATTTGAACAGCGTTAACAAGTTGTTATACTGTACAAAGACACAGTTCTACACCTGACAAAATGAGAATGCCCATTCATCTTTAACTCTGAACAATTATAAAAACTAAGCACAGATGTGACCATGAAACAAATATCAAATTTTCAGGAATGATAATATGTACATAATGTTTTCTGAGGCTAATGCAATTATAATACAAATCAATAGCAAAACATTTTAAAACATGTTTCTAGAAATTAAAAACATTTATGTATAACTGGAGCATGAAGCAAAGACAAAAACCATAGTGGAAATAAACATGATCTTAAAGTTGTGGAATGTAGCAAAAGTGGAACCTCAAGAGAAATTTAGACAAACATGCATGTTAGAAAGAAGAAAGGTAGCTAATTAGTGAAATAAACATACTACTGATGAATTAGAAAGTTATGGTAGTCATTCAACTCAAAAAATAAAAAACAAGTTCAAAGATAGTATGTTAAGGTTAATGAAGATAAATTATAAAGTAAAAAATCAGTGACTTAGAAGAAAAGGTGTTAGACCATCAATAAAGCTAAATACTGGTTCTTCTAGACTGGTAATCTTCTATTGAGAAGACTGAAAAAATTACATAACCACATATCCAGCATGGAATAAAAACATAAGACTACTATGAACAAGCACATACTAATTTGAAGATTTCATGTAACAGAAAAATCCCTTGCAAAAATATCATGCACCAAAATTAATAAAAAACAAAGACAATATTCTCATAATCATTACATTTTTAACTACTAGCCAAAGGAAAATTGAAACACAGTTGAGTATTCCTAAACTTTCAATCAGTAGTTCATTTTAATATATTAAGCCTCTTGAAAATAGAAAAAGATGTCAACCAAAACGGGGGAGTAAAACCAAGTAAGTACAAAATGAGAAAGAAAATATGTAAGCTATTTTCAAAAAAACAAAATAAAATATTCTAATTTGAACCTAAACAGTAAAATACTGGTTATATTAATAGTTACAGAATTGTTTGATCAAAAAAATTTATCAAATCAAACAACTATTAACAAAGTGGAACCAAAAAACAAAACAAAACAATCCTAGGGGCCAAGATGTCCTACCTTAACTTTACAAAAGATATTTTTTTAAAAAAAGAACAGCAAAAAGCATCTTAATAGTAAAATTATAATTATTCCTTAAAATTTCTGTCAGACAAAGTCTAAGCATTATACTAAACATTGCAGTGGAGAGCCTCACTAGTGCAGTTGAAGAAGAATAAGAAATACAAACTACAGAAATGAAATAATATTGACATAGAAGATATAATTGGCTATACTGAAAGCTCAATATAAATTACAGAAATTAATGAAAGTTTTCCAAGGTGTCTGGGTATAGGAGCATCTAATACATCAGTTGACTATCCTTCCGTCAAAAACAAATATTTACATTAAAAATTTACCTACAATATGACCAGAAACTTTACTGATAAGCATCTACTTAAAAAGTTCAATTGAATAACACCAATTCCATTTTTGCTCTCCCCTCTTTACTGAAGCACTATTTACTATAGTTAAAATATGGAAACCATCTAATTGCCCCCCAAAACAAATAACTGGTTCAAGAAAATGTGGTATGCATACATAATGGAATATTTGTCACTAATCAAAAAAGATTAAGTCTTGCCATGTGCAGCAACATGGAAGGAGCTGGAAGGAGTAATGCTAAGTGGAATAAGTCAGAAAGAGAACAATAAATACCAGATGGTGTCACTAATATGTGGAATATAGAAAAACCAAACTAAAGGTCAGATGACAAGTTTTAAAACTAACACTTGAAAGTTGACTATAGAACAGAAACATCCAGAATGGAAAGGGGCAGGGAAGGTATCTGAACAAAGAGGGAAGGAAGCAAATATTGCCAGTAGAATATGGGTGGTTTGGGTGTTGGAGGCATTGCAGTTGTAATATCTAATGGGAGTTTTGTACTATTCCCCAATTAAAAATAATAATGAAAATATTAAAAAATCATTTAAATTAAGCATACCATAAAAACAAAAAATGATTTAAAGTACCTATGAATATATTTAACAAAAAATCCATATGATTCCTTGATGTAAAAATATTGAATATATATTAAAAGATATTATAGTAACTTAGAGAAAATTTCAAGTTTATCAATGTCAATCATCTTTATATTAGTCATCATAAATTGATTTATAGATTCAATGAAATTCCTAAAATTTATAATTGAGTTTTAAAACTCAATTGATAAGCTGATTCTAAAATGTATGTTAAATAGCAAATGTCCCCCAAATACCTAAGGTGTGCTTAAAGAGGATGACTAGGTTATGGGACATTCTAACAGACATCAGAACTTACTTTAAAACCAAGCAATTACAATACTAACACAATTGTGTAAAGTAAATATGGAATAAAATAGAGAGTCCATACAGAATCATATCTGTAAATGAGCATTTAGTGCCATAAGAGCTACATTACATCACGAGAGGTTAGTGCATAATTTGCACAGAGACAAATGGCTTTACTTATGAAAAATAAAATTGGATATTTAATTCATACCACATAATCAATTCCAGATGAACTAAGTACTTAAATATAAGCATTAAATAAATTTAGAAATACATATAAAAATATCTTGATAAAACTGAGCTAGGAAATCATTTCTTAAACAAAACTCAAAAAGTGCTAGCCAAAAGAGCTAAATTGAATTACATTTAGAAAAGCTGTTTTGTTCTTCTGAGAGTGCCACAAGAGAATGAAAGACAAGCCATATACTGGGAAAAATACTTGTGTTACATGTCACCAACAAAGAATTAGCATCTGAAAAACACAATAAACTCCAGTTTTTAAAATTACAATTTTTTAAACAGTGAAAGCAAACCCTGAAGATTCTACAAATAAAAGACTGTTGGAACAAAGAAACAAATTTAGCAAAATTGCAGGATACAAATCCAACATCCAAAATTCAGTTGCATTCCTATTCAAAAACAATGAACAACCCAAAAAGGAAATGAACAACCCAACAATGAACTACTCAAACTAACATTAAAAAATACCTTGAAAACTTAGGAGTAAGCTTCACCAACTAAGTAAAGTACTTGTACACAAAAACTACAAAGTATTGCTGAGAAAAATTAAAGCAATACATGTATGTGGAAGGGCATTTTTTGTCTATGGGCTGGAAAGCATACTACTTCTCAGTGTTCCCTTATCAAATATCCACCAGCCTTTTTTTTTTTTTTTTTTTTTTGCACAAATAGAAAAGCCAATCTAAAATTCTGATGGAATTTTAAGGGTCTCCCAAATAGCCAGAGCATTCTTGAAAAATAAGAATAAGTTCTGGGTCTCACACTTCTTAATTTAAAAAACTGATTAACTCTGGGGACTACATCTGTGAAAAGAAAGCAAACACAGTAAGAAAAATATTATTTAAAAAATAAGTACTAACTCCTCTCCAAAAAAAATAAAAATAAAAACTGATTAAACTACAGTAATCAACATAGTATGCTAGTGGAACAAAGACAGACACACAGACCAATGGAATAAACAGTCCAGAGGAATCCTTGTGTGTGTGCATGCATGCGTGCATGCATGTGTGTGTGTGTGTGTCTGTGTGTGTTCAAAAGGTTTTCCAACAGGGATGACAAGTCCATTCAATGAGAAAGCACAATGTGTTTAGCATAATTGTTTTCAAAATAACTGTTTGTCTTTTCAACACATTGGGTTGAGAAAACTGAATATCCACATGCAGAAGAATGAAGTTGGACACTTACACCACATAGAAAAATTAAAATTGGATCAAAGAAATACATAAAACTACAAGTTTATTAGAGGAAAATATAAGGGTAAAGTTTAATGACATTTGATTTGACCATGCTTTCATGGATATGACATCAAAAGCACAAGTAACAGAAATAAAAATAGATAATTGGCTACATTGAAATTAAAACCTCTATGCATTAAACAGTCAACAGAGAGAAAAATTCATCTATGGGTTGGAGATCAGTATTCGCAACTCATATATCTGATAAAGGATTAATATCTAGAATATATGAAGAACTACAATTCAGCAACAATAGCAAAAGCAAAATAACCATATTTTAAAAATAGGCAAAGGATTTGAATTGACATTTCTCCAAAGAAAATAAATAAATGTCCTAGAAACATAAAAATATGCTTAACATTACTAATAATTAGTGTATTACAAATAAAACAACAATGAAATATAACCTCATATAACCTCACAAGTATTAGGATGGATGACTCATATATATAAGTGATAGTACAGTTTTAGGCACTGGAGGGAACTTAGAAAATTGGGGGGAATGTGGTCCAAAATCCACTGTGGTGCAAACCTGGGCAGAGAACTTTCACCTGGATATTAAGGCAGTACTATTGCTATGTAGTGATGGTGGTTGAGAAAGCATCAGTACCACAGTGTGTGTCTATCTTGTCACATATAAGATAATGCATACTAGTATAGATATTATTAGACTACTAGAAATACATACTACATAATCGTTCATATTTGTCATAGGTATCATTATTATTAATTATTAATTCCATCAGTACCCATAATAGTTAAAATCTGGAAACAACTAAAATTTCCATCTACCATGTTATAGGCAAATAATTTGTAAGATATCACATCATGGGACATTAGTGATTTCATAGTCTAAATAGTCTATGGTTAAGTACAATATAGGTGAATCTGAGCCAAATATTGATGAATAATAAAGCCAAGTCATTCAAGACTATCTGTAATGTGATTCAATTTTTATGAATTATAAGAAAGAAAATTAATGCACTACATATGTGTATACATGTATACATACATATATATGCAAATATATGCATGTGGGGGAAATTAGAGGAATTCAGGGAGGTAGTCACAAGTAGATCAAGAGATGTTACTAAATATTTTGGTTTTTAAGTTGATCGAGGGTTATGAGTATTTTTTACCACTAAATATTATAACAAATATACCATATATTCTGTGTATCAAATATTTATTCAGTTAATTTTTCATGTAAAATTAAACTTTAAAAAATCAGTTAACCAAACATGTTCGAGAACAAGACTTTCTATTGAACCTTTATTAACATGCAGAACTAGTGCCTTGGAATGCTTAAAGCATCTGATTTGAGAGTAAGCTAAACTTTACTGATGTCGTTTCCCAAGAGAGCAGGCTGGGATGTTGTATGGTTTTGTGCCTCCTCATTTCAACAGCAATGCCATCCAGGAGGGAACCATATTCCGCCTCAAAAAATGGGAGAGGAGAGTATTTGAAACTATGATGAATAATCTAAGCCTGGTTGTCTCCAATAGTTGAATTCTTTATTTACCTTCTTTATGAGTACCAATTATTTTATATTCAGAGCAATATTAGTTCACTCTGAAATAATAAGCACTTTTAGTTGCCATCTGCCAAAATCTAATCCATCATGTTTTTGCCCACAGCCTATCTCTTCTCTCCAAACCTAAACTGTGAGTGAGGAATTACGTGTAAATTGCCCACCACACCTTCACGGTGAGTAGGGCTGGTGGTTGAAGACCTAGTGTTGTCAACGTAGTGCTGGATAAGGAGCTGTTCTAGCTCTTTGATCAAAACGTAACTTAGAAATTAGTTATGTACATCTTACTTCTCTCGCACATGCAGTTGACCTCCAGGGAATGCTGTAGTCATGCGCTCTTGGCTGAACAGACTTAAAAATTTGGTCGCTGGCCATGTAATCTTGCTTACTCATTCCCAATTCAAATCAACAAGTATTTATTGAGATTTATTGAGTGCTGGTTATAATTCTTGGACTTCACGGTTGAAGATAAAAAAGACAAACTAGAAATTATCTGTCACCCTATCCTCAAGGAAGTTGAGTGAGAGACAATAATGAAGTGGAAAGAGGTCTTCTTTCCAGTTCTGCTGCTAACTTACTGGGTGGGCCCAAGCAACATTTTATCTGTCCGGGACTCTGTTTTCTCTTTCATAAATTTCAAGTGTTAGGGATGGATAATTTTGAAAGTTCATTCCAAAATGAGAAATGGATGTCTCCATGAATGTAGTGGAGCAGATAAGACAATTAGAGATTTTTTTATATTATTATTCTAAGCAAAAGAGTATGTAGTGGTTTTTTCTTATTATTTTTTCATGTTTTTTTCTTATTATTTTTCCATGTTTTTTTCATATTAATTTTTAAGATTTATTTATGCATACAAGAACTGGGGTACAGGCCAGAAGTGTGGAGGTGAGAGGATCCACCAAAGACAGAGTGGGGAACAGAACAGGCAGAGTGACTGAAATACACTGCTGAGGGGAGCAGCAGGTGATTTCTGATGTACCATGTGGGTCACCACCCTGGCTGGGGATCAAACTCTTGCTGCAGTGGCTGTGGATGCTTCATTGTGCAGTGCTTAATCCCTTGCACCACCAGGGAGGCCCCTCTATGTTTATAAACATGGAAATCCAGACCCAAAGAGATGATGGGACTTGTTCAAGATCATATAACTATAATAAAAGAGAGTACTGGAGATGTTGGGAGGGTGAGGTGTAACTGAATGTTTTAGATGATTTAAAGTCTGTTTTTATTGGAGGACAGTATATGGGTTCAGCAAACCAGTGAGCAAAAGGAGAATGAACTGACCTCCTTTCCTCAGATACTTCTACACAAAATGGGAGAGAAAATTGATACTGTAGATAAATTGAATCTTTAGGAGTTACATGATGGATTGTGATCAAAGGGTCATGTTGTCAAAGAGTTTGCTTTGAATACAGTGAACAAGCCTAAGGATAATTAGAAGAGACTATATAAATATCAAAGCATATACTCTCTTATTAACCATAGACATCTTACCTGCCCCTTTTTTCGGCTTTAAGAGCTCCATAGCACATACATTCTATTATCATTTCACTTGAACTCTGCTGATGTCCTCTATTGACATTAACCTGAGTTAATAGAAGCCTTTCCTCCTCATGACTCCCCCTACAGTTATTTATGAATAGTAGTGTTGAACATGAAGTCTAGTGGGTTAGGCAAGCTCCTTTCAGGAAACTTACAGAACAATTCTGAAGGAAAACTTTCTGAAGTTATCCTCTGTCTTCTCAGACAGAGAAAAATTATCAAAGGTTGAACTTTAGGCACTTTCTCCAATTCTAGGAGTATCAGGTCTCAAGGAAATTTCCAGACATAAAGCAGTCCAGCAATCTCTCCTTAAGTACTGTAAGTGGATCAGTTAGCTATGGCTGGGTAACAAACTACTACAAATTCAGTAGTTTAAAATGATGGTATGTTTATTTTATATTTTATTTATACTATTTTATATTTATAGTATTTATCATTTTATACTTTATATATGTGGATTAATTGTATATTCCTGATGAAAACTAGGTTGGTTCATCACATTTCACTTGTGCATGTGAGGACTTTCTGAGGGCTTTGTTCTGGGCTGGGCTTATTTGGGGAACCTTCATTATGGTAACTCATTCTGTTCTTGGCATCTGCAGGCTTGCCTCAGCATACCTTTTCTATATTGAAAAGATAAAGCTAAAGAGACCACAGAGAAACATGAAGTTTCTCAAGGCTAAATCTCTTCCTCACTCTTTTGGTAAAAGCAAGTCATAAAGCCTGGGTCCAGATTCAGAGTAGGGTGATACACTTTAGTAGCAACTACTGCACAATCACATGGTCAAAATGTAGATCAAGGTAAAGTGAAGAACTGGAGTCGATAATGGAATCTACCATAGGAGACTGGTAAGAAATATTTTTAGACATGTTTTTAAAACTCAATAGACCATCTGGGGAATCAAATAAAAAAGAATGCAATCTCTCCCAAGATAAATCCCAAGTTTATAAAATATATTTATAATCTCTGGGGTTTATTGATCCTTTTGAAGTTTGTTAATGGACCTCAAGTTAAAAATTCCTGATACAGAAGGTCATGGCTCGCTAGAGGGGTGGTATTATATTTCTATTTTGGAGAAGAGGACACCTATCTATGGAAGAGTTCATGAGGATCACTCAAATGAGAGGGGCTCATCTATTGCGAGCAAGAACATTTCTATTACAGAGTTAAAGGTCTTGAAATCCATAGCTATAGTGCAAAAGTATGTATGAAGGGAGAGCTTGGTGTGGTTGGCTATTCTAGAATATACTACAATGAAATATTATTTTGGCAGTATTTCCATTAAATATAATACTTTATGAATTCTGACTTTCTTGCTTTATTAGCATAGTGATGGGAAGTTATATTTCACTGTTAAAAATAAATTTTTTTTGGTCTCTTCTTAATGGCCTACTGCTTCTGGAGAAGATACAAGCAATATGAGGCATTTGAGCCAGAAGGACAGTTGACTGGTACTTAAAAACATGACTACAGGCAAAGTCCCCCTGACCCATCCCATCAAGGAAAAGGCAGGCAAAGTGAGTGAACTGCCAGTTACACTGCTGTATGCAGTTGACAGAGGGAGCCTGAGCAGTTCCAATGAACTTGTACTGCTACCTGGTAAATGGATAGCTCCCCATAAAGGCACATTAGTCTGTATATTTTCAGTGAATGGACCCAATGAGTAAATTAAATATCCATTTGATTTACTCATCTTTTCTTGGCTACATAAGTCAAATCAAATGGCCTGTTTATGAATATGTCATTTTAGAAAGTAGAGAATCTCACTAAACTGACTTAGAAAAACAAAGTAGGAAGGCTAAATGACAATATTGTTGTTTCCCATCTTCATATCAGAAATTAGTTATCTACAAAACTAGAATGCAAGGTAGGAATGTTAGGTCCTTGAAGTACTTAACCATGTTTGCCATTGTCTTTTGTATGCTTTCTTCCCTGGACCATGGAATGTTAAAACTGCACCTACTTTTATTCCATGTTTTATTTCTAGAAACTACATCAATGATCAGCACACACTTGGCACTCAACAAATGTGTTAAAAAGAGTGCTTCTGAAGCATTCAGAACAGTTCCTTTCACAGAGTAGGCATCTTATTGCATCCTAGCCATTTAAAACACTAATGAGTCTACATTTTTATGTAAGACCACTCTCCTTTTGCTGTATTTTCAGGATTCTTTGGGGGAGGAATAGGAACTTGAAAATTCAGGTATTATAATAGTACAATTCTGAGTCAAAAAATTAATAATGAAGCTAAACTCAAGTAAGGATTTCAAATGAAAAATGTGAAAGCTGTTTTCCCACAGAGACTTTACATGATGAAAATATTTTAAGGAACTTTTTTCGTTTGAGTCAGTGTTTAATCAGAAAATTTAACATGCTCTACTTTACATAAAAAGTTGAGCTTATTAACAATAGGAATATTAATTGATAGTCACTGTGAACTATAATACTGCCTAGCCTTTGGAATGAACAATTAATTATCATCACTTTTTTGTTTTTATTTTAATTAAGCACTTATGCAGCACTTTACATATTTGATGTATTTTATAGCCATTAATTATAGAATTAATGCACAAACATAAATTATACATGTTCAAAAAAAAGAATCATCTTTAAATTACGAATGAAGGAGCTGTTAAGTTTGCATAGTTTCCTCTTTGGGGAGAAAATTCTGCCCATACATAAAAGGAGACTCAAAACACATTTTCTTATAATGAATAGTAGGACTAGTAAGTGTTAAGTAATAGTTTATAAGAAGGATTTCTTGTGGCTGAGAGTAAAAAGTGGGTAGGCTTTAACTTTTTAAAAATATCAGCTGTTTTAAGGAATACATATTTTCAGGAGCTGGACTGGTTGATAAATATGCCCAGCTCCCCTTGTATAGCTGACTTAGTAACAGAAGAGTAGTTTTGCATTTTCCTCTTTAATGAAGGATTTGGGAAGGAAGAATAGAGACATCCCTTCATATGAGCCGTACTGTTCCTTCAGAAGCAGAGGAATACTGACATGGGCTTAGTGAACACAGGCTAAGGAGTGCTGACCTGGGGAGTGACTATCATGTGCCCATCCAGCCTTTTCTTTAGACATTCAAAAGTCTCAGCAGGGACTGTGATGAAGAAGGACTGGCCTTGCTAAGAAGAAAGTAATCCTGAAATTGCCCTCCCTGAACTGATAGAAATGTATAAGAGGTAAAGTGTGGCTTCTGGAACAAAACTGTTGAAGTTCTGTTATTCCAATGACTTTGCATAATTCCTCCATGTTTAGAAACTCAGTTTCCTCATCTTCCAATTGGGAACAATAATTGCATGAGCTTCACAGGATTAGTATGAACAGTCAATGAGTTAATTGATGTGAAGCAATTTTAACAGTAGCTGGTATACAATGAATTCTCAATGTTAGTTATTTTTTTGTTTCTATTTATTGCAAAACTCAGGAACTGGAAATGGCATACCAGATCTTGTCATTAGGGTGGTTGAGGAAGATGATAGTCCTGTCTTGACTGGTATCAAAAGCAAGTTCTAAATTGAACTGCTAGCCACTGGGAGAATGAGACATATGAAGAAGATAAGACTCAATAGGGGGAAATCTATAGGGGTCATTCTAAACAATGGGCTTTGAAGGAACTGGGGCATTTTGATTGAAGAAAATCAAACATCGTATGTTAGCCCTGGCTATATCAGATATCTGAAGGAAACAGAGTTGTCACATGACCATAATCCATAGATCTGGAAGATTGATAGGTAGATAGGTAGACAGACAGACAGACATATAGGCTAATACTTGGGACAGAAAACCCAAGATATGTTTGTTAAATGGAGGAAGGAATAAATGAGAATACAAATTTGTATATGGAAAAATTTCTAACAGCTTCATTTTAAGAAGGTAAGTCACTATCATTGTGTAACAGGGTGGTCTCCAGGAAAGGAGGAAGTTCCAGAATCCCAGTTCCGCCCTGAAGCTGGCAGGGATAAGAAGATATTGGAGAGAGGAGAGAGGAGGACAGAAGGAAGGGAGGAAGAAGGAAGCAAGATGGAGAGCAGCAAAGAGGTGTGGAGGAGGCATGTGGAGCAGAGGGACATGTGAAGAAACTGCACTTGCTTTTTGGTCTTGGACTGGTTGGAACAAATGTGGGTGAACAGATGTTGGAACAGATGTAAGCTCCATTGGGGAGCTTAATAATGGCAGCTTTCATCTTGATTTTGATTTTGCTCTTTTCCTCCCAGATTTGTCCGGCTCTTTCTGAACTTTTTCTATGGGTCTCTACTGAAAGGTCCTTAGGAATTATGGCAGACTTTTGGGCCTTGCTTTGGGCCAATCCTATTTGGCTGGACTTTTGCCCTCAAGGAGATGAGTAACTTTGGATGCTTAACTTAGTAACTATATTCTATGTCCTTTCTGTATTGTACCCTAATTGTATTAAAGTTCATTTCCATTAAAGGCCATATATGTTTGTCTTAAAGCGGCGGATGGCAGAACCCATCCGCCACATTAAGACAAAGAGAGCATGTTTGGGGATTCTGGGATGCCCCTCTCCCTTCCCTGTTAACAATTGGAGGTAGGAAAACAATAGTATAGGAGAGAACAGTGACTAAGAGTTCTCCTTTGGAGTCAGGCAGACCTTGGATAAAACTTGCCTACTGCTATTTAAAATCTGTGTAATCCTGGAAATTTTACCTACCCCATCTCAGCTATAGCTTCTTTATCTATAAAATGTATATATTAGCTGCATCACACTCAAAGGGTTGTGAAGGTTAAATGAGATAATGCATGTACCATAAGAGCTCAATAAATCATAATCATAACAGTAAGAGTACGTATTATTATCAGGTCAGGTAAATATAGGCGAAAGTATTATAGATGGTCCTGAGGAATTAGATAAGATGTACTGAATGACTTTTAGGTTTCCCTTTAGATTATAGGTCTTTGTGCTTCTATTTTCAGTAAATGTACACTTTTTTCTTGAACTTTTGAGATTAGGGAGTGTGCATATTAAAGAGAGAGGGCATAATGTTCTGCTAAGAGTAAGGAGTACAATCCACGAACAGGGAAAAGAATAACAACAGTAGATGCTAACAGATACTAAAGATCAGAGGCAAAAGAAGTGAGCTAAGCAAGAGTATCTTCCTGGCTTCTATGATCTTATTTGACAAGCTCTGGTTCTTTCTGATCAGGATCATTATCTTTGATTTCACTATTTCTACAAAAGGATCAA
Organism: Galemys pyrenaicus; assembly: GCA_019455555.1. NCBI lineage: Eukaryota > Metazoa > Chordata > Mammalia > Eulipotyphla > Talpidae > Galemys > Galemys pyrenaicus. The sequence goes on from JAGFMF010011457.1 coordinate 113,587, forward strand.
CTAGAAATGTCTTGATTTTCTTATTGATTTGCTCACTTGATTCTCTCCGGTGCTAAAGTCCAACATAAAGTTTCTATTGCTAGAAGAAATTCCCTTATATGACAGGTCTAATCCATCCAACTATGCTAGGTAGACTGAAATAGAAGAATCCAGGTCTAGCATGGGAGGAAATAGTTAGAAGGTGTAAGGAAGATCTTCCCAATAGTCATATCAGGGCCACTATGTTATGAAATTCCCAGAAGTGACATTAACATTGTTGTTATGTGATATAGCATCCCGGGTCAGTGATGCATGTCTCCAAACTTAGCTTTGTCATGAGAGATGACCCAATAGACTTAGAGATCAAGAAATTATGGTGATCAGACATAATGTTGGCTCCCTTCAATCTAGAACTTTGAATATTGAAACATTTTAAGACATAACTCCTTTCCTCCTTCTGGGAAGTAATATTCTCTCTAGGGAGATGACTCATTTAAGATGCAGCATATGATTAACTTTGATTGAATAACATTACACAGGTAATGCTTTATGTACTATATCACTTGAAATAAAATACTTTCTTAATATGGCCAAGAAAAGAAAGAGAATTCACCAATGATACTGAAGTTTGAGAGGAAAATGCCGATTCATAAAATCTTACCAAAGAGAAAGTTATCTTTTCACGTTTAAATATTAACAAATGATGTTGGAAAATCTGCATAGTCTCATAAATAAATAGTCTCACAAATAAATGAAACAAACAGCTCTCTTATACTATACCATACACACAAATTAATTCAAAATGGATTAAAAACTTGGATGTAAGGCCAGAAAATATAAAATGTATAAGAGAAAACATAGGCAAAACACTCCATGACAATGATTTAGTGATGTCTTAGGGGACACATCTCTACCAGTAAGGAAAACAGAAGCAAAAAATAAACAAATTGAGACTACATGAAGCTAAGAAGATTCTGCATTGCAAAGACACTATTATTAAAATCAAAAGACGTTCTGTTGAATGGGAGATGTTTGCACATCATACAATCAAAGAGGGGCTAATATCCAAGATCTATGAAGAACTGATTCAACTCAACAAAAATAAAACAAATAACCCAGTCATAAAATAAGCAGAACACTAACAAGACAGTTCTCAAAAGATGACATACAGATGGCCAACATGTACAAGAAAAATGTAATTTTAAATGATGATCACTATCATCAGAGAAATGTACATCAAAACCAAATTGAAATACCACCTCACTTCTGTGAGAATGGCCCATGTCAAAAAGATAAAAAAACAAAACAAAAACAAGTGTTAACAAGGATGTATAGAAAAAGGAATCCTCACACACAATTGGTGGGAAAGTAGGTTGGTCCATTCCATATGGAAAACAGTATAGAAGTTCTTTAAAAGATTGATATAACATGATATGGTAAATCCACTCCTTAATATTTATCCAAGGACTTCAAAAACACTAATTTGAAAGGATACATGATTATTGCAGCACTATTTACAATAGCCAACTCATAGAAACAACCTAAGTGTGATAAAGAAGATGAGGTATATATATAAAATGAATATAAAAAGAGATGAACTCTTGCCATTTGCAACAGCATGGATGGAACTGAAGGGGATTATACTAAGTGAAATAACTCACAAGAAAGAAAGACAAGTACCAGACGATTTCACTCACATGTGGAATATAGAGAAACAAAGCAAAGGGACAGACAAAACTATGCTAAAACTAATGCTGGATGTAATGTATGACTGCAGAAATGAGACAGCTAAGGGGGGATGGGAAGGAAGAAGGGGACCCATTGATCCATAGGTGAAAGACAATGATTGCTTGGGTTGTGGGTGTGGTATGATAATATATATCTCAAGAAGTGTAAGGCTAGTTCCCTGAATCCTACACAGTATTGTGCACCGCTATTACCTAAATACAAAGTACATTTTAAAATGAAGATTTTAAAATGCAGTCTGGTCTACACAATCTCCAGATCAGAATCTCTGGTAGGTGGTAGACAAACAATAAGAGTGAAGACAAGATGGATTTGCTCACTTTCGCATGTGCTATCCTAGAGAGACAGATTTGGGAATAGCATTCCATATACAAGAGGGTAGTTAATTCCAAAAGGGTAGTTACTTCCAATATGGCAGAATTTACTTTTTGGGCTCTGAGAATTTCAGTAAACTATGCAAGCATGCATATTTGTGTGTGTGTATAATGAAAATTATCTTACATAAATGCATGCACATTATTACATACACAGTTCTGTTTGTGAACCCTGGGATTCTACATAAAGAACCCATGTATACAAAAGCCCTCATTGTTTGGTAATTATGCTGATTCTAGGGTGAATATTTTGCTCTGTACTTCTCTGGAGCCTCCCCAAGAATAGGACCCTATTTTTCTCTCTAGTTTATCAGTACTTAATACAATGTCAGATGTAAGGAGAAGCATTTAACAACTTCAAGTTAAATAAGTAAGTATTAAGAGGCTGGTTCCCAAGTGAGACCCAGAACTAGCATTTTCCCCAACCACCCTGATTCAAAAAAAGAATATTTTTATATGCTTTTCCCCTCTCATAGAAGGTACTGGACAAACAAGACCTTTTCACACCTCTGCTTGAAGGAGGATAGTTATTTCTTCATTCTAAAAAGAATCTAAAACCTGGCTTCCAAAAGGAGTTTTCAAACCAGGGAGATCTAGCCCCAAACATGCAAACAAACATCACAAAATGTCCAAAAAAAATGACACGAAGGAGAGACTATGCCAGGAGTGGCAAGGAGCTTAAGAAAATTGCCTCGGGGAGGCCTTTAAGAGAGGTCTCCCACTGAGTTCCCTGCAGTGCCCTGGGCACAGGGCTGGATTTTGGAAATGTGCCTACCTCCTTATTCTTAGCCAACCATCCCCTCAGGCCAAACCCAACTGGGACACAGGAATGTGTTTTGAGGGAGTGTGAATGTTATAACTGGCCCCTTTATGGGCCTTCCTGGAAGCTCAGTTATGCTCCAGCCCCACAGCTGGGATTCACAAGCTGGGATGAGCCTTTGACATGAACCTGGAAGTTCTTCCATGCTATGGCTCAGCCCCTGGAAAGTAGAAAATGCCATTGAGACAGCTGGAAGCAGTTCAGAGAACACAGGGTGGGAATGCTGCAGCGGGCCATACCCCTTCTGAGGAAGAACAAGTACACAATATGCATGAAATAAGAGAAAAGGTGCCTGCTGACTAGTTTCACCAAATAACAATGGGCCTCTTGTGGTGGACAGAAATGGGGGAATTCAGCTTCCCAGCTGCACAGAACTACCCTTTTGGGTCTGGCCTGGGTAAGACTTGAGCCTCCCAAGGCTGAGATATTGACTTACTCATCAGCATTTCTGCCAACACTGGGCTTTTGATCAACCCCTTGTAAGACATATTTGTGATTATTTGAGTTCTCAGAATCTGGGAGACCAGAGTTTTGTGGCCCATATTAAGCGTGAAGCCTTGGGCAAAGAATCCACTTAGCAATATGATTTATTCCCCATTTGTGAATTCAATCATTTATTTAACATTGGCTTTGAACAAAAATGAACAAAACTTAATTATTTTCCTTTAGACATGGTCAGTCTGGAAAGGGAAGATGGATATGGACCCAAGCGATTGCAACTTCAGAGCATAATGATGGATAGAAAAAGGCGATGGAGCACACAGAGGCAAGGGTGCAAATTTTAATCAGAACAATCAAGACTTCATGAAGAAGGAGGTGTTTGAACAGAATCAAACAGGATCTTGAGAAAGGGAAACTGAGAACACGTGTGCCACCCATCTCTGAGAATCCAGGATAAATGTACACAGCTATATGCTTAGAGTGCTGAAATTTGTACATTTAAGAACTTGGTTCTTGATTATCATGGAATGTATAGTATCTCAATAGTCTTGTGTTGGTCACAAATGAGAAGCCAACTTTAGCCTGACAAACACCATACTGTCCTGTAGAAAGAAGCAATGCAGGAGAGAGTTAAAGGTGGTGACATTGTCTTTCAGAAAGAAGACTTCCTCGGCTTTGGATCCGATTAACATCTTTGATATCCTCAAGGAGTGATACTTTGCCATGTGACTTAAGCTGACCTGAGTTTGCATCTGCAGTCTGCTGATGGTGTTCATGTGACCTGGAATGGGACACTTAGGATCTCTGACCCTGAACTCCATCCACTGGAAAATGGTAACTCACCACACAAAGATGTTGTAAAAAGTAAAAGCAGTGATGCTTACAAAACCCCACACCCTCAGGGTCTCAGCACAGGTTAGCCCCCCTATATGATTGATTCATGATTATTCATAGACTGAATTCTATCCATCATGATACCCAACTTACATTGATGTTCTCTCACTTTCTACCCCAACTCTAATTTGTATAAATGTAAAACAAATGTCCTGAACTTGTGTAAGCTTCATGTAAGCCTTGGGTTTATAACTAATTGAATTTCAAATGACCACATGGAGGGTAGAGTCACTAGGATTGCTGGTCTATTCCATCATTTTCTACTTTGCCAATTTTCCACTAGATATGCCTTTTAATATATTACATTTTTACCACCTGTAATAACTATAGCGTGTGGGTAAAGAGGGCCAGTAGAGGCCAAAGGATTTGCTATTTATAGTCTTGGACCAAACTATGGGAAAGAGAATTCCTACAGTCTTTGGAGTCTACTCTCTTAGAGTTGTTCTGCTATAGTTGTATCCACTTCAACCTTTCAATCAAGGTGTTCCCCTAGACACTGCTGCCAAGTAACAAGAATCAAGGAGATGACCTGACAGGGGCATTCTTATTCTTGAATAAAACCTTAAATCTTTTAATTAAAATTAAATTATTAAAATCTTTTAATAAAGCATAAAGAATCACTTGTGCTACTTGATAAAAAGCAGATTCCTGAGACTCAGTGTAGACCTGATGGACAGAGTGGTGAACTAGACCCCTTGACATGTTCATCGTCAATTGAGATGCCCAATCTAGTTTTATATTTTCCACTCAGGTAGTTAAACAGGAACCTTCCACTAATATCAAGTGATAGCCATCAAAGGGTCACACATTTAAGGGAAAATGCTGTGGTAGAACTGCTGTGGCTACGGGAACTGGTGAGAGCATGGTTATGTGGGGCCCAAATTCTGGAAGAATTACGTTGTCTGGAGGTGTTGCATTTGGTGTGGAAAGGATGGCAGGTACCTAAGGTTAAAACATGACCAGAGGTGAGAAACATGCTGAGGAGACAGCAGAAGAAACAAATAGGACAAGCAGCAGTAAGATCTTAAACAATGGCAAGAAAAATATACAGCCTCTGCCAGGAATGTTACGGGTCCCACTGAGGATTCCGCAAAGGCCCTAGTTCCTTGAAGAGAAGAAAACAAGATATCAGAAGCCCTCCTTTGTACTTTGATTAGAAAACTGTCCAAATATCCTGAATCACAGTGTCCAGTTCCTGTCTCCCACTTAGCTCTGATCATGTGGCATTAAACAACATCCATGGGTCACACTGGTGCAAGGAACAGAGCCATACATCAGACAGTGTCCTGCATATTTTGGATATTAATCCTGACAGAAAAATCTTTAGCATTGTATGGATTAGTCAATGTAAATTCATTAACTACTTGTCATGACTGTAATACAGTTTGGCGTGACTGTAAAGACTCAACAGTACTGTGTTAATCAAATCAATGCAGAAAACAACACATTTCTGTTTAGACTCAACAACCATTCCTCTCGCCAGATCAGACTGGGGCTTTAAGGGAAAATATGGTGCTCTTTTGCACCTCTCTGGAGGGGCCTTCCTGTCTTCAGAGGAGCATCACCATCTCCAGCTGTGACACTCTGAAGTTACCTTCCTTTTTTAGCAAACCTTACCTCTTGCACATAATGGAAGTCTGTCAATCTCTAGTCCCCATCAGTGAGTTTACACATAATAGAGCACAATGTATTCTTCAGGACAGAACCTTTTGTCCCAGGATGAGTCATAACCAGGTTTTAATCATGCTCATTAGCAGCCATTAGAGTTCTGTCCAGCTTTTCATCAGGAGGCATGAGAGAATGATGTGGAGGGGGACCTGCACCCTACCTGGTGACATAATCGCCATCTGTTCCCAGTTATAACTCCCTGTATGAAGCACCTTGGTTTATGGCTACAACAGACTTAGACCCCTGGCACTGAATTTACTTATTTCTCTAGGTTGAGCCAGGCCTGAGTCTACCAGAATGCAAAACAGGATGAATTTGACACTCAGTAAAATCAGAAGCAAGCCAGAACCACTTATCCAGTCGTGAGGTCTTCATTTCCATAGACAGATGCATTTTAATAGTTGTAGCTTAATGCATTAAGGAGTCAATAAGAACATGGCTTTGAAACAGATAAGTACAATGGAAGATATTTTGAACTTGTTTCATTGTTGTTCTAGGAACAACTACCACTAAATAAAGCAACATAGTCCTTTAAAAAAGCAGAAAGTTAATATTCCCATCTTACCATTTCTTTACTATTCTCCATGTCTCCCAAATTGCATTTAGATTGTCTCTGACTGCTCTATGTTCCTATATTTTTACACAAACCTATGTTTTATTTGAGAGACCACCTAAGATGGATTTATAGAAATTAGGTATTGTATTAAGTTTATTTCTTGAGTGATGGGAGAGCATGCATATATTTTCTTTTTTTAAATTAGCTAATTAATTATTTAATTTTCCTTACAATGTTTGCTTTCTTGGTGTAGTTCCCTTAGATTTTCCACCACCAATTCACCCATGCACCATCACGACAGTCCCGTACAAGTGATTTCATCTATTCCCAACATGAAAACTTTTCTTTTTGTGCCTATACCTACTACTCCCCAAATATCTGCCTTATTATCTTACCTTAGCCTTTCCATTTATAACCTGCTCTTTTAGAATTTTGTCTACTCTGGAGGATTGCAAAAAATAAAGTGTTCAATCCCCTTCCTTGTTTCTGTGACTCAAAATCTCTTCCTACTTTAGTTTCTTCCTTTACTGCAGATTCTTGCTCAAGTTAATTTCAGTGATAATCTTCCCCACATTTCCTCCTCACTTCTCACTTGAAGACTCTCCTGTGGAGCTCAGAGCAGTGAGGTAGGACAGCAGGATAAACCCTTGATCTCTAACTTGATGGCCTGCCCTTCCAGTGTGGGAAATCCGAGCAGGTAATAAAACAGAACATCTCAAGCTCTGGGCGGTGTGAGTGCCAGGATGGTCCAGGAACGAGTGTGTATGTGCCTGTGACTGAGCAGGTGGAGTTTGTTGATGGGAAGTAAAGGAAGAGCTAAATAATGAAGAAACTAGATCATCTGAGTAAAAAGAAGTCATCAGAATTAGATGCACACAATAGGCTGGGGCGTGCCCCAGGACAGCTAGAACATAGGTACAGTTCCCAAAGTACCTTAATACCCAAAGGTACTGGTATTAAGACAAGACTAGTCACTGGAACTGGATGCTTGGCCTGAGGATTGAGGTAACTAGAACCAAACCTCAGAACAGAGTGTTCTCTGCACATCCAGTGTTTGTGTTCCTTAGTTACCTCCTCATTGAGGACAAGTGAGTAGGAGGCTCAGGTAGATTGTGAAAAAATGGCACCAGCGTGAGAAGAACTGATGACAATAGGCAGCAGGTAGGCCAGGATGGCCTTGGCCAGTCAGAACCCATTCGCTAACTTACCATGAATTCATCTGGGAGGGCCCAACAGATTGACCACTTGTCTTCTGTAAATGGGCGTCATTGGACCTAGCCTGACAATTCCCTGAAGATTTGTGTTAGTGTCGAAATAAAAAGTCTACCACAAACAGCACTGGATTAGAAGAGAAAACAGGGCCTCCCCTGGTGGCGCAGTAGGTTAAGCAACGCACTACGAAGCAAATCACAGCCACTGCAGCAAGAGTTCGATCCCTGCTGCCAGCCGGGGGGGGACCCACATGGTGCGGCAGACCTCTCCTGCTGTGCCCGCTGCTCCCCTCAGCAGTGTACTTCTGTTGATCTGCCTGTTCTGCTCCCCGCTCTCTGTGGTGAATCCTCTCACCCCCCCACACCTCTGGCCTGTGCCCCAGTGCTTGTATGCATAAATAAATAAATCTTAAAAAAAAAAAAAAGAAGAGAAAACAGTGACATATTATACATCCACATTTAATTCCTCATCTTCCAGGAAGGACCCATTCAGAAGGCTGCTGCACATGATTAACCTGAACAGTGGGACACTGCAGGTCCTATTTGATTTAAAAATTTCTCACCAAGTCCCCCACTGCAAATAGGCGGTAAGACTGCCCTGCTCTACCCCTACAGCCCTACAATTATCCTGCCCATAGCTATCCATCCTGCTCACATACCCACTCATCCACATTTTTGATTGCTCAGTCCTTTGAGCCTTTTACCCAACTACTTTATAAGTCTGCCGGCCTCTGAAGACCAGCCTTAGGTGGGACCTTCTTTGCATGGACCAGTTTGTTGTTAGGCTTATAGAGATGTTGCTTCAGAACTTGTCAGATGATTCAATGATGATTGAGGCTCTAGGGTTATGTTTTCCTACTGACCTGCCCTATTCAGTCCCCAGCCCAGGCTGCTAAGGACACCCCTTCATTTCCACTCTCAAGTCTTCCATTACAGCACAGTCTCTGTCTCCTTGATAAAACTGGTCTTCCTTTTGTTATTGCTTTCCCACAAATTAGTCATCTACCTTCATTTTGTTTCTAGTGGCTAAGAGTTTGGTTTTGAGAGTCAGGCTGACTTGGATTGAAATCCCACAGTTTAGGTGAAATCTTAGGTAAGTCATTAACTGCTCTCAGTCTTGGTTTCTTCATCTGTATAATGGGGAGTAATAATTATGTATCCATTTTAAATAATATGTCAGGGGAGTGAGAATTAAATTAGATAAAACATTAAGTTAAATGAAGTATGAGCTGCCTCAGATTCATGATAAGTACTCAAAATCTGACAGCTAATAATTATGTGCATCTATATTAGAGGTGAGAGTTGTGTTTGGCAGGATTCAGTGCCAGAAAGCTCTATTTAAAGATGTCCCACTCTTTTTCCAATCCTATTTCCTGATATCTAGTAGCCTAGATTTCCTATTAAATTTTTTCAACTCATCTTGAGCTCAGAGATAGAAATCCAATACTTTCCTTCATTTACTCCACATTTACCAAACACCTGCTCTATCAGTTAACAAATAGCTGACACCCCACCCGCAGTTCTGCATCCCTTAAAAAGTTGGATTTGCTGGATTGAGGCTAGGTCATAGTTCTGTGACCTAAGGTTTCTAGGGATGAGCTGTGACATTTGTCAGTCGTATGGAGGTATGGTATTTAAGGAGATGGTATGTCTGAAGACCAGTCTCCTAAGAGCTCCATAGGCTTTCTGTCTCCCTCTAGAGGATTCGTAGTCCAAATAACTGTATTTATACCTCCTTAGATCTAGAGTCCTACCATGATCATAACAATATGTGTGGGGAGTAGGGAGTGACTTGTCAGTGACAAAAGAGAGGAAAGCCCTCCTGTGACTGATTTTGCATTGTCATTGTGTCACTCCTATCTCAGCATGGATCATGTGTGGCTTAACCACTTCAAAGTCACCCCAAGCTCTAGTCAAACTTTGAGGCTAGCTCTTCACTGGGTACAAAGGCTAGGTATAACAGCCTTATCTGGAATAGTAAAAAAAAAAAAAAAACTCAACTGGAAGACACCATTGTAAAACCAAGAAACGCAGCTATTATGAAAAATAGTGACTGCCACTTGCTATGATTTTGTATGTCCTCCAAAATTATGAGTTTCATGAGAAAAGGTATCACTCCCATTGCACTGCTTTTATATTCATAGTGGCAGGTATGCCTCGAGGTCCTCATCTGTACAACACAGGTACCATGAATAATACTTTCACATGTCACAAGCTAAAATTGCCAGTTCGAGTTTACATGGTTAACACATGACACAGCCAAAACATGAACCCTCTCATCCCAGATCCTGGGTCTAGCATCTACACTAACAAGGCTACAGAACCATGTTATCAGAGAAACAGAATCTGGGCCACTGGCCCTCAGAGGTTCTAGGACTCAAATTTACACACAATGTACTCAGATATAAAAAAAAAAAAAAAAACATTAAAATGTTTTTCTGAAGGCATGGTGGAGAAAGAATGCACAACAAATTGCAAGGTTTGAGGGAGGAAGTTAGTGCTAGTCTCTGCCATGTGGCAGTTGTGTGGAAAATTCTGGATTTGAAGTACCCCAGGGCTCTTCCTTCTTCTCCCAAGCACACTACCATTATCTCCATCACAGACACAACCCGTGAGCTAAACCAAGCTCCACAAGCACAGGGACTAAGTCTGTCCCATCCATCCTGCAATTTTGTTGCCCTGCACAGAGCCTGAAATAGCAGGTACTAAAAACAAAGTGTGGAAGAGAGTTAAAGAGGGCAGGGAGGGGAAGACCAGACCATTGGGTGATGGATGGAGTGTGGAGTGTAACTGTTCAGGGTTCAGGAGGAATGAAAAACAATAGATGTAGTTTTCTTTTTGGGGAATTCAATTTTGAATCAAGTCCTAGAACTCAGATTTCAGAAGAGAGATGACAAAAACAATTATCTTTAAAGTTCACATTGTGTAGTGTGACTTTTCTTAGGAAATTTCAGGACATAATTTTGTGGGTGCCAGTTGGAAGGGAGATTTTTTTTTTCTAATAAAGCAGTACAGACTACTTCAATTATCACTGGGAAAAGGAATGCTTGTCTTTCCCTCCACCAGTCTATTACTGAATTCTGCCTGCCTTGTGAGAACTATGGGAAAGAACAGGATATGTCTACTTCTTTCTTTCTATGTAATAAAGTTTGTCATTTACTGAAAACTAAAATGCCGTCCTCTTCCCTGCATGATTAACACCCAGCCAGCCTCTCCCAATTTTGAACCACTAAGCCATGAATGAGGAATGGGGCTCCACTGCATCCTCAAAGCCTGGGATCTGCCACACACAACATGTGCAACCAGGCACACACAGTACACATGCATGCACTATGCAACATACAGACAGAAACGCACACACATCTTCTTGTTTCAGCCTAAGCCAACATGCTTAGCTTAGAGGCGAAGGATTTTCACTTTTGTTTCTTAAAGGCTTACCATATTGGTGTTTTGCTCTCTGTAGGTAGCAACACGTGAAACCAAAGATGACCTTTCCCTCCTTTGGGGAATCTGATGAGGTACAGTACACACACCGGTGCTTGCTTGTATTAGGTTGCTCACATGGCAGCCTACCTGAAAAGACACAAACAGATGACCATTAAATCATCTTGCTGAAGCACAGGCACCATCCCCGTGTGCTGGCGGCACATAAGGCGGATAAGGGCATGGACCCTACCGTATTTTTGACCCTAAGTCCCTACAAATATGCCTGGCACATAATAGGAGCTCAATGCATGCATTTTGATAGGTGAATAACGCTCAATAGTTTTTAGAAAATTACATCTTTTTTCCTTGCATATATTTCCTGGAATCTCTCTTTCTCAGCTAGTCCTTCCCAAGGCAAAGTCCCATTTATATTTCAAGGACCAGTACAAAGTCACCACCTATTCGGCATTTTTGTGTCATCCCACCCCTAGATATGGGTATTTCTCTCTTTCCAACCCTCATAACACTTCATGCATTTCTCTTTTTAGAGAAAAGGGCACATCAAGTTACACTGATGTAGTTTTATATGGTTCTCACGTAGTAAATAGGTCTTTCTGAGACCATTTCGGTGTCCCTGGCACAGTGACGAAAATGCTCTCTGTGCAGTCAGAGTGCCTTGGCTTGGACCCCAGTTCCTCTGTTTTCTAACACTGCAGACTTGATCAATTTCAATTGCCACGTCCTTGTTTCTGTTTTCATAAAACAATGGTATTAAGCGTTTGTATCACATAGTAGCTGCAAAGCCTTTAAAGAATTAATACATGTAAAGCACTTAGAACTCCACTTTGCGTAAATCAAGCACTCAATAAGTATTCAGTTTTATTTTTTATTTATAGCGGTGAATGCTTACAGTTGACATTTGTTTTTAATATATTTTTTAATGTGCTTATCTTCTGATTGCTCAGTAATCAAGCAATCATTTACCAATAGTAAGCCCTGACTTTTGTTCGGGAACTCGTCTCACTCTAAATCCTGAGTCTGGGTATGTGGTTTCCCAGAACAACATACTCCCCTTTTGTCCCCATGCAGCCAACTTGTGTATAGATAATAATTTTCCTGAGCCCACACTGGATCAGAGATGGATACATAACTCTATCACAGCCAGGAGACTAGTCAGAAACCTTGATGGGATTCCCAAGTCAGAGGAGGATTCCCTTTCTGATATGAACTGAGTTTAGAAAGATCTGCATCAGCACTCCAGCGGACTCCCCTCCAGAAGGGCAAAGCTTAGCTGAGAGCCAGCAACAGAAGAGAAAACCTGATCTTGAATGATATGAGTTGAATACCTGATCAAGCTGTACCAGGACCAGCAACAACCCTGAACATTTCCTTTTATGGGTCTTATGCCTATGTGATGGCTGCATAAAAATTACTCCTCGGGGTTCAGCAGAGATATCTTCCATCACTTTCACTAAGTGTCTAAAGGGATAACCTAGGGGATGTGGATGAGCATATCTGAAGACAGTGGTTGGTGCTGGCTACCAGTTGGGGGGATAGTGGTTTCTCCCCATATTGTTCATGGGCTACTTCTGGGCTTCATTATCTTGTCAAGGCAGTTTTTCCCTGGGTAAATGCCCTACTCCTACTCCTAATGAAAGAGCCAGGAAGAAACTGCTTCCTTTCCATAGAAAGTCACTCTGCACCAGATCTGCTGTACTTGGCCAGTTGGAGCACTAACAAACCAGTTGAGGGTCAAGAAGAGGGGAAAGACCATGTCCCAGAATAGCATATGGAACTGGAAATATGACTGTGGCTATTTTAGGAAATGAAATGTTCCATGTGGCCTTTTTGATAAAATCAGTCTGGATCAGATGTTTAAATACACAGATTTACAGAATAGATATACTAATTTTTGGCAATCTCTCACCAAAAATTCTAGAGTTGATTAGTTCCCCCTTCCATCAAACCACAACTTTTATCATCTTCTGCTTCACATTTTTTTTATTTTTCAGGAAAAGAAAGCTTCTAAGCAGTGGCATCTAAATAGATTTATTCAATCCATTACCCTTGCCAATCAGGATTAACTTCTGCAAGCCTTCAGCAACATGGTAGTTAATACGTATTTGGTTAAACAGTCTAAGTCTCTCAAAACATCTCCTTACTCATGAAATTTCTTGGCTTATCTGCCCAGGAAGGGCAGGTATTACTAACTTTGAGTCACCAGACTCTTTAGGAAGCTAGAGAGGATGTAATTAATATTGCTATGTACTAGACTGTAATGAGCTTAATAGAAGCTCTAAATTAAATGACTATTCGGGCATATATATTTGAGAAACTTCAAAATAAACCAAAATGAAACCTTACTTATTTTAACTTTAGTCCAGGACTTCTGAAATCCTTGAAATGCCATTCACCATCAGGGACTAAAACGCAGAGACTATTCTGAGTAATTGGACTACAGAATACTATTTTATTAGATATCACACAATTTTGGTTCCTAGGAACACAGTTTGAGAAATAACAACTTTCCTAAAACAGATCTTGAGGGTACCCATAATTTGTTTATATCATTTTCCCCTGTTCATCTTAATTTTAACTTTTTAAAAATTATTTTCTCCAACCTATTAAGTAAAATTTCATAATTTTCTTTAAAAAAAAACTCCACAAATGGTGTCCAGATGAGAATGACATCCTCTGATTTATTTGGGGGAGTTACTGTTATCTTCCTGGGTGGGATAATATCTTTCAACTGTATAATGTGAGACTTTCTGGTGTGTGGTAACAGTGACATGCCATTGTGCAAGATAAGTCTTCCTACCACCAGGAGAAGTGCCTTTTCCCAATTCTGAGAGAGTCTAATTCTTTTTGACATTCTCATGGCACACTGTCTCTGGTATATATTTCCTAGCTCTGGGAACTGTATCCAATCTTCAAACCATAAAGTCCTATTAAAGGCAACCTCATGAGCCAAAAAACAAATGGTGGATATTCACTTTTCTTCACTAACAATGTTGCTTGGCTAATACTCATTTGCTGTATTTCTTTAGTTATAACTTGCTTGGAACTTGGCCATTTTGTAATTGGTTATACCAAGCAGGAAGGAGAGTGAAGCAACTCTAGAAATGTTGGCTTCCTTGCAACTTTTTTTCATTTCCCAATTAAATGTTCTAGTACTTGCTGCCCCCTAAGTATTCTTGTCAGGAAACTCCTCAATGGATTCACATGGCATTTGGTATCTATTGTTGTAGAATATTTCCTAGCTGTCAGTGCTTTATATATGACACAAGACAGATCCACAATGAAACAAGCATCTACACAGCAATTTACAAATTTTTTTCTTTTTGTAGATAGTAACTGATGAAGAGAATGTCACAAAGAAAGGAAGAAATCTTATCCTCCAAAAGAATAGCAGAATCATCTCTCTTCCAGATATCTTTCTTTTCGAGGAATTCAACCAAATAATACAGAGATTCCCCGGAAAAAGAGATGGAGACTCTTATTTAGATCATATAAATAATGGAATAAATGATGACTGGTTAAGCATTATTCAAAATACTTCTTTCCAGTTAGCATCCATTCTATAGTATATTAATAGTTACTAATTGAAAACAGAAAATGTTTTTAGTCAAATGAGTTTCTAAACCCTATAGTTAATTTTTTAAATTATTATAGAACTTCTCAGAATCTTTAATACATCCATGTGTTTTATACATCTCCAAAGGGGGATGGAGAATGCAGGACTTGCCATGTATTTTGACCAATGAATTGTCTTTTCAAGAAGCAACGTTTTGTACAGTTGATCCAGTGTTAAATTCTAGAAGAGCATTTCCCAAAGTGTTTTGTTAGATCATAGCCATCACCCCAAAGAGTGTTATACAAAAAGGACAAGCAGCAGCTTGTCAAAGCTGTTAGGTCCTAACTTGTGATGAAAGTTGTATACTAGCTGCTAATGACATCAAGGCAACAGATATTATAAAATGGTGTTTTTAACTTAGAGGTGCATAATTTAAAAACACCCAATCAACCTCATTATTTATGTGTGTGCAAATTTCCCATGATAGGATCTGTTGATCTACCCCACATGTTCATGGTCACACCCACCTCCGAAAGCTAAGTTCACCTAACCCCAAAAGTCAGTCTTTTTTTTTTTATTTAATTATATTTGACATCATTTGTAATCCCCAGGGAATACCTACCACCATTCCACTTGTGCACCATCACCTCAGTCCCTTGTGCTCTTTCTGCCCTCATCCTCTTCTTTGTTCTCCCCTCCATCCCCTCCTCCCCCCATAATCCCTTTGTTTATCTTTGACTTTTTGGTCTTGTTGAGTTTTTTGTTTGCTTTGGTTATAATTGCCCATTTCCTTGAGCTTATTCTTCTTTTGTTGTTGTTGCTTTTTCACATTCCTCCTAATAGTGAAGCCAGCCAATATGTTTCTCTTGTCTTCTGACTTGTTTCACTGAGTATAATTCCTTCTAGCTCCATCCATGTTTCCATAAATGCCCCTAATTTCTCATTTCTGATTGCTGAATAATATTCCATCGTGTGTATGTACCACATCTTCTTGATCCAGTCCTCTACTTTTGGGCATTTGGTTTGTTTCCAGGTCTTACCAATTACAAATAGTGCTGCGATAAACATAGGAGTACAGGTGCTCTTTTGGATCACTGTTTTTGTGTCCTTTGGGTAGATTCCTAGGAGTGGAATTGCCAGATCATATGGTAGTTCTATTTCTAGTAGACTGAGGAACCTCCATATGGCCTTCCATACTGGTTGGATTAGCTTGCATTCCCACCAACAGTGTATTAGGAGGGTTCCTTTTTCTCCACATCCTTGCCAGCATTTGTTGTTGGTTTTTTTTTGATGTGTGCCATTCTTACCGGTGTGACGTGGTACCTCATTGTGGTCTTAATTTGTATTTCTCTGATTATGAGGGATGCTGAGCATTTTCTCATGTGCCTGTTGGCCATGTGAATGTCCTCTTTGGAGAAATGTCTTTTAAGTTCTTCTACCCAGTTTTTGATTGGGTTTTTTACTTTATTTTTCTTGAGTCTTATGAGCTCTTTGTATATCTTTGTGATCAGATCCTTGTCCATTGTGTGGAGTGCAAAGATTTTTTTTCCCATTCAGTGGGGTTTCCTTTTTTCTGTTTAATGTTTCCTTTGCTGTACAGAAGCTTTTTATCTTGATGTAGTCCCATTTGTTTATCTTCTCTCTCATTTTTATTGCTTTGGGGACTGCCACCTCGAAAGCACTATTCATGTTCTTTCACCATCTTGCAGCATTTCACCTGTCTTGTAGCGTTTTACTTATGTTTTCCTCTATATATTGTATAGTTTCGGGTCTTATATTTAGGTCTTTTATCCATTTTGAGTTGGTTTTCGTACATGGTGTGAGATAATGGTCCAGTTTCATTTTTTTACATATGGTGGACCAGCTTATTGAATAAGCTATCTTTGTCCCATTACATATTCTTTGCTCCTTTGTCAAAGATCAGTTGTCCATAGTTGTGTGGTTTTACTTCTGTGATTTCTATACAGTTCTATTGGTCTGTGTGTCTGTCTTTGCTCCAGTACCATGCTGTTTTAATTACTATTGCTTTGTAATAGAGTTTGAAGTCTGGGAGTGTGAATCCTCCATTCTCCTTTTTTGTCAATAGAGCTTTGGCTAATCGGGGTTTTTTGTGTCTCCATATGAATTTCATCAACATTTATTCTATTTCCTTAAAGAATTTCATTGACATATTTATCGGTATTGCATTGAATCTGTAAATTGCTTTTGGTAGGAAGGCCATTTTGATAATGTTGATTCTTCCTATCCATGAACAAGGGATATCTTTCCATTTCTTTGTGTCCTCCTCTATTTCTTTTAACAGTGTTTTATAATTTTCTCTATATAGGTCTTTTATTTCTTTTGTTAGGTTGATTCCCAAGTATTTGATTTTCTTGGTTTCAATTGTAAAGGGTATATTTTTCTTCATTTCTTCTTCTTCAGGCTGGTTGTTTGTGTATAGGAAAGCTACTGGCTTTTGTGCATTTATTTTGTATACAGTTTAGTATTTTACTAAACTGTTGATTGTTTTAATTAGATTTTCTGTAGAGCCTTTAAGGTTTTCCAAGTATATTATCATATCATCTGCAAATAATGATAGTTTTACTTCCTCTTTCCCTATTTGGATTCCTTGTATGTTCTTTTCCTGTCTTATTGCTCTGGCTAAGACTTCCAGTACTATGTTGAATAGCAGTGGAGAGAGTGGGCATCCTTGTCTTGTCCCTGATCTTAAGGGAATTGCTCTCAGTTTTTCCACATTGAGGATTATATTTGCAGTGGGTTTGTCATATATAGCTTTTACCATGTTGAGGTATGGTCCTTCTGTTCCAAGGATTTCAAGAGCCTTTATCATGAATGGATGTTGGACTTTGTCAAATACCTTTCCTGCATCAATTGATATGATCATAAGATTTTTGTTCTTCTTTTTGTTGATATGATGGATTACATTAATTCATTTTTGGATATTGAACCATCCTTGAGCTTCTGGAATAAATCATTAAGGATTTCCCATATCTTAAGTCACAAGTGAATCTAGTAAAGCTAAAGTACGTTTGTGGCTTGTATTGTGGACCTCATAAACACTCATTGGATTCATCTATCAGCATCCAAACCCTACAATATTGTTACTGACATTTTATTTCTATTATTGATGTTTGAAAAGGGAGTGTTGCTGAGTGGATGAACTCAGAGGAGAATGGATAACAGGTAACAGTTCACTGTTTCGCATCTTTAAAGAGTGAGGAACTGTAGATTATGAGGAATAGAGATTTTTTTTCCACAGATTTTCCTTTCCATCCTTGAGGGCAAAAACAATTCTTTGCTCACCCCTAGATTTTCAGTTTATCATAGGACATAGTAAGTCTCATTATCATAATTACCTTTAACATATACAAATGTGTTTCAGACAGAGTTCTAGGCACATAACATGAATTTAGTTATTTTAATCTTTGCAAGTCCATGAACTAAGAAATATTATAACTCTCATTTTAGAAATGGGAAAACTGAGGCACAAAGACATGACATTTCTTACCCATAGAGACTTAGCAGATAGGTCATAAAATTAGAAATTAAACCTAGGACACTGAAACTTTTGCTGTGACCCACTGCTCTAGAGTGATTTGATAACTATTAAGAAAGTATGAATGGACCATGGAGGTTAGTTCTGGGAAATGGAATAACACTGTCCATACAGTAGTTCTGCAGCATGTTTAGAATTGTGAATCTCTGATGGAAAGACATCCATGCCTTTTCTTATGATAATCATACTCCTGACTCATTCTTTGACAATCTTTCTGACAACAGCTTCTCCCATTTGCATTATGCATTTAAGTATGCAACAGAGGGCCTCCCCTGGTGGCGCAGTGGGTTAAGCAACGCACTACGAAGCAGATCGCAGCCACTGCAGCACGAGTTCGATCCCTGCTGCCGGCCAGGGAGGTGCCCACATGGCACGGCAGACCTCTCCTGCTGTGCCCGCTGCTCCCCTCAGCAGTGTACTTCTGTTGCTCTGCCTGTTCTGCTCCCCGCTCTCTGTGGTGAATCCTCTCACCCCCCCCACACCTCTGGCCTGTACCCCAGTGCTTGTATGCATAAATAAATAAATCTTTAAAAAAAAAAAGTATGCAACAGATGCATAAAGTGCTCTGTGAAATATGGAATTATGTCTGGTGGTTTTTCCTTGACCTTGAAGAATTAATACTTTGACTTTTCTGTTGCTTGAGACGTTATGTTTACAAAAAATTGAAAAGAAATTACAAACAGTTCCTGCATATCCCCACTCCCACAATTTCCTCTGTTATTAACATTTTGCATTAGCATGATACACTTGATGAACCAATATTGATATATTAACCAAAGTTCATTGTTTATTAGGGTTCACTTTCTGTGCTGTACAGTTTTGTGGACTTTTGATAAGTCCATAATACCATGTATCCACCAGTGTAGCATCATTTAGAGTAGTTTCACTGCCTTAAGTCTCTTGTGCCCCAACTATTCATCCCTCCCTCTCTCTAGCCCCAAACACCTAGAAATTATCTTTTCCAGAATGTCATTTAGTTGGATCATATATTATTCCACCTTTTTGAATTGTTCTCTTTTACTTAGCAATATAAACATAAGGTTCCTACAAGTTTTTCATGCTTTTGTAATTCATTTCTATTTACAAGTGAATAATATTCCATTATATAGATGTATAGACAGGTGTTTATCCATTTGCCATTTGCAGGATATCTTGTTACTTCCAACTTGGGCAATTATGAATATAGCTGCTATAAACATTCATGTAAAGACACCCACATGGATCTATATCTTCAGTTCATCTGGTTCAATGTCTAGGGGTATAATTGCTGTATCACATAGGAAGAACATATTTAGTTGTTACAATCTGCTAGACGGCTCCAAGAGGCTATATCATTTTGCAATTCCCACAGTAACAAATGAGAATTTCTGCTGCTTTACATCACCAGCATTTGAGGTTGTCAGTGTTTTAGATTTTAGCCATACTAAGACATGTGGAATGGCTAAAAAGTATTTCTAATAGTACTTTCAATGGCATTTTCTAATACCCAGATGTTAAGCATCTTTTCATATGCTTATTTGACACTTTATAATCATTTTGTTGAGGTTTATTAAGATCTTTTACCTGTTTTTATTGTGTTTTAAAGGCAAAATTTTAAAATTGACTTCTAAATTAAAAACCTACATCTAGGGCCTCCCTGGTGGCGCAGCAGTGCAAGTTCAGTCCCTGGCCAGGGAGGGGACCCACATGGTGCAGCAGACCTCTGCTGCCTCGCCCACTGCTCGCCTCAGCAGTGTATTCCAGTCTATCTGCCTGTTCTGCTCCCCACTCTGTCTCTGGTGAGTCCTCTCACCTCCTGTGCCTCTGGCCTGTACCCCAGCTCTTGTATGCAAAAATAAATAAATCTTTAAAAAAATAAATAACTACATCTAGGCATATTCTTTTCAAACTTCAGAGAATCAAAGGGAAAATCTTGAAAGGTTTTTCTATGTCAATAGATAAAAAAAACACATTTTTAAATAAAGTCCTATACCCATTCAAGATAAAATTCCTCAACAAAATATGAATGTAGAAGTTCTACAACTGATGCATGTTTACAGGAAGCCTACAGCTACCATAGGATTTAACAGTAAAAAAACTATAGTTTCCCCACATCAGATACAAGGCAAGGATGTTCCTCTCTAACTAACCCTATCTGACATTATGGAAGTCCTAGCTCATACAGTAAGACAGGGATAAGAATAAAAGATATACAACTGGGAATGTAGAATTAAAATTGTCTTTAAGATTTGTGAAGAAAGTGGCCTCCCTATTAGCCTAGGAGTAAAATCTTAGTGCTAGCACCTGGACAGCCTGAGTTTGATCCCCAGCTAGGAAGCTAACCCACATGGTGCAGCAGACCTCTCTTATCTTGCCCACTGCTCCCCTCAGCAGTATTTTTCAGTAAATCCACCTGTTCTGCTCCCCACTCTGTCTCTGGTGAATCTACTCACATCCTGTACCTCTGGTCTATACCCCAGTTCTTCTATGCAAAAAAAGATTTGTGAAGAATATCCCAAAGAACCTACAGCAAAACTAGAAAAAATAAATGACTACAGCAAAATATATTATCAATGTAAATTGAAAATATGTGCTTTCTGTCAACCAACCAGCCAGTATTGTCAAGTACTTGTACTTGGTCCTACATGAGGCTAAATGCAAGATGTAAAATTAATTGAGTACTGTTTTTGCCCTCAGGAAGCCTCAAAGTCTTGATGCATAAAGACAAGCACATAGCGAAGTGAATAGTATTGAAATTCTGTGCAGCAGCTCAGAGCAGAGTGCAGTTGAGCTAGAGACATTAGGGGTAGGGTGGGCTTTGACATGGATAGATGCAATAAAAGCATGTTATACCAGGCACGTAAAAGATACCAAAAGTAAGGTGTCTTGATTTCAACAGAGGGTAGATTTATAGTAGTACTGAAAAATCAAAAGAAATGTATGAAGGGGTCAAATTTATAAAAGGTCTATTATTGAAGCTGTACATTAGAATACTTTTTACCAAAAAATGCTAGAACCCCAACTCTAACTTGATGAAGACAAAAAAAGGAGAGAGTGAGGAGGAGAGGAAGAAAGAAGAGAAAAGAAGGGAAATTAGTGTACTATTTTCCAACATGCCTAGATCCAGGTATTCCAAGGTAATGTCACCAGGAATATCCCACAGTTCCAATATGTGGAACTCATTTTCACATGGTGGCAAATTGTTCCCAGTGCTCCACATTCCAATTCTATCAACCACAATGTAAAGGGAGCCTCACTTTCCTGATAATCCTGGAAATTTTTTCCATCGGTAAACTGTGCATGTGTCCATCTCTGCACCAAACCCTGAGCCCAAAGACTGCAATGCTTCCCTTGGCCAGCTCCTAGGACACACTCCTAGAGTTCCAGGATGTAGCCAACTGTACCCAAACTTCTTGACTAGTATGTTGGAAAATGAGACAGTTTTCCAAAGAAACTGGGAAGGTAGTACCTAAAGGGAAATTGGTATAAGGCAAAAAGATCAAACAAACAAATAGGAGAAACCAATTGCAGAGGTCTTAGAAAGCCTAACAAGTTTTTGAAGTAAACCTGAGTAAGCAATGGCTAGGGAAGTGGATGAAATCTAAAGATAACTTGGAGGAACACCAGCTGACAGCAGCCTGCAGAGGCTGAGGCAGGGACTCAAGCAGTCCTTATAACAAGACAAGCATACCCCACTACCTTAACATGACAGTGGACTTTGCTTTTACTCTGGTCTCATCTGTGCTGTCCAGTGCAATAGCCCCTAGCCATATGTGACTATTTAAGTTTAAATTAATTTGAATTAAATACAATTTAAAATTCATTTTCTCACTTGCACTATCCACATTTCAAGTGCTAAGTAACCACATGTGGTTAATAGCTACCATATTATATCATAGGGAAGAGAACATTTTCAGCATTATAGAATGTTCTATTAGGTTGCATTGGATTAAACTATCACTTCCATCATTTCAGTTAATTTTCCCAAGAAACATGTGCTCAGATTTTACACTTTTCTTTAGCTGGTCAATTTAAAATAATGAGAAAAAGAGAGTCAAATTATTCTGCTAATGATACATCCAATATAGAGGCTCCAATGAGAGGCTTAAGCTCAAACCTGAAATTCAATTAAAAATGTTGATTATCTATCCATTGCTACACCTATCCCCCTGTGTGCTCTCTTTTTCTCTTCCTCCAAGCATGTCCTGTCAAGTTGGAAAATAAGTTGTGATTATTGGAAGTTGGTCAGGTTGATTAACAGACACCAATTAAGTATCTACTGAAAGGAGAGCATATGATGCTGGTTAATTCTGGCTTTGGGGCCCTCCACTGCTATTATGCAGACATCCAGCAGGGTGGTAGGAAACAATTCTCCAATTGCTCTGTCAGTCACCCACCAAGCACCCAAATGGTGCTGACAGAATCAAGAGAAGCCTGGAGACCCAAGATGGAATATTCTTGGGATAGGCCACTTCCCCCAATTGTGATGTGTGTTTTTTATCTCAAGGGAAAAATTGTGCTACAGAGAATTCTTTAGGTTTTATAAATATAGTGCAGATGACTTTGGAGGGTATTTCAGCATCAGTCACCAGAGAAAATCAAGGGGAATTGGGTAGCGAGCATCATTTAGTGAACCCCCACTACAGCCAGATAGTGCCAGAGACATGACACCAAAGAAATTACATGTTGCTATCACAAGAAGCCTGTGTGATGTAGTGACTATGCCCTCTGTTAGTGATGAGGAAACAGAGACATAGTGAGGTCAAGCAAACATTTTGCATTTAGCACACACATCAAATGTTGCCACTAAATGGCAGAGGAGGGGCAGAAACCTATCATTGACAGACACCAATTTGGTGTTCTGCAGTACTTTAGCTATGCTCCTACAGGATTTGCTCTACAGAAAGCTTGGTCTTTTCGTTAGGACTACTGTCCCTGCTTCATCTGAAATCCACATAGACTCCAGTTAAAAATTCAAAGACCTTGCGCAGTGCTAAAGCCAAGGTCTTCACCTTTGCTAGGGGTATATATGCAGGGCCTACTTCTGGGTGCAATCGTTTTTTGAATCATTCTTCTTCAAGTTTGAGAAATACATTATGCTTTTGGTGTTGAGGATATAGAGATAAATGGTGTGGACTTTGCCTTTATACAGCTCTCAATATCCTACAGGATATAGATTCATTGGTAGGCTATCACAAAGCTGGTTGGAAGCTCTAATGAGAGAAGGAACCATAGAATACTATCCAGAAGGGTTTCAAATATAGGGTAGTGGGAGGAGAAACCAGGAGCAGGTGATAAGGGGGTGCATTGAGGAGACATTGTACAAATAATGGAACCAGCTAAAAGGCAGTTTCCTTTTAATTGCCATGATGTAATAAATTTTAAATAAAGTTAGTGACTAAAAATATCTTTTTCCCACAATAATTACTTGACCTCAGATCTAAATAATTACTGCAATTCTGTTGAGTTTGAATAATATATATATGTGTATATACAAGAAATTAAAACATTTTGGTAACCTGCCCTTTAAGAAACATTTAACACTACAAAGAAGTTGATTCAGAGATCCCTAGTTATAGAGTCAGCATCTTCCATGCAGACCTGACTATACTCATTCATTTCCAGAGTTAAGTCCCTATCAGTACCATGGAGCTCACTTCATAAATAAAGCACCCACCTAGATATTACTACATATTCTTTAAATAGTAGACTCAAAACCAGCAATGAGAGCTCAGTGACTGAGAAGATGACAAGACTTCATGCTTATTGACCATTTACTTCAGTTTAAAATTAAGTACCAACTGAATTGTAATAGACAAGAGAGACTTAAGCTTATACATGAAATAATTTATGGACTTTGAAAAATATCTTTTAAATTTCTAAACAGCAATCTGCTCTGGATGTCTGGTGCCCCAGGCCCAGTACTGGTGTTGTGGGCTGGGAGATCCCTGACATCCACCTGAGAGGCTGGTGAGCCTGGTGGTTATACAAAAGCACTCACCACAGTGGACTCTACAGTATGGGCTGGAAACAAAAGCAGAGTCTAATGAGGAAGACTAGGGCCAGGTAAGGAGCTTAGGAGGTTTTGAATAAGGGAGAAAAATGGTTAGAGCACACACGCTCACACACGTACACACTGATAACAGATAATATATCTTCTAAAATGCCTGTGAGCTGTCACAAAATTGATCCTATGTTAAGTTACAAAAAGTAATAAGCTTCATGAAGTGCAAATATTATGAGTAACACTGATCAGTCTGCAAAAACAAATGCCTAGATATCATCAAGAACCCTTTTTTTAAGCCCTGCTACATGGAATTGAAAGCAACCTCATATAAATGAAAATACAAATTGAAAATACAGAACAGTTAAGAATCAGTGATAATCAAAGCACTGCTGATCAGAATCTATGGATACATTTCAAGCAATGATTGTGGTAAACCACAGAGCCACACATACTCTTACAATTCAAATGAAAGTAAGGAAATTAAATATCGAGTGTGACATCAATATAGAAAAATGTGAAAAGGAACAGTTGAGTTCACCCTGGCATGTAGTATTAAAGGCGGCTCTAATATTTTCAGAACACCGAAAGTAATAGCTCAGATTCAGAGAGAAACTGAACGCCTAAATCCTTTTGCATACCTGAGCCCTTGACGTAAGACTAAATAACCGTGTCTTCATTTCATCTCTGGGTCTATACTCACAATTTTTAAAAAAACAACACTATTTCCAAAGCAGCCTATTTGTATGTATCAGTGTGTCTGTGTGTCTGAAGATGTCATTTCTTAGGTTAGCCTGACAAAGACTTCCCTTCAGCTTCCATCCACTGGACCCAGTCCTGCCAACTAAAAGTCACTATAATAACTCTACCACCCAGTGCTCTGAGGGTCTAGGAATAAGTCTGGCTCCTGGACTTATTATTTAAAATGAAGTGCTTCATTAAGCCTTTCAGATTGTGAAGTCTTTCATGGATACTTTTACTCTGGTCACAGAAATTATGACGTCTTCTACACAATTGTCCTCAAGACAGGTAGCATGATGTTGCTGTTGCTGAGTGTCCCAGATGTTTTCAGAAAACCCTACTTTGGATCTTCTCCAGAATCCAGGCTTTCTGTGTGGCAGAACATGTGAGGTTGATTGTTTTTCTGGATGTTAGGGGCATTAAATAGTTTCAGGATATTAATGAGACTCAGAGTCAGTACTGGAATTCATTCCTTCTGATTTTCTTTCATGCTTCTCACATTTACAATTTTTTGGAATAGATACTCTCACCTCTCTCAGTTTCTGACAGTATTTTATTCTATTTGATGGACTATAAACTGAATGATACTTTAATATATTCATATTCATATAAACTTATCAATTGTATAGAAACATGGTACAAATATAAAGGTGGCTCTCATCAAACAAGTTTAGAATGGCCACAGTATTTTTAAAATGCTTGTAAATAAACTTATCATAGAATGCCATTTTAGCAACAAACATGACAACAATATAGAAGAAATTACCTAATAAATTTAGGTTATGTGTATAGCTACCTTATCCATCACGTCTACTATTTCAAACATACCATTAATTTTAAATATAGTTTTTCTCACCACCTCAAACCACATTTCATAAACTTTTCATTTAGTAAGAACAAGCACCAAACCCAGAGCAAATGATATTATTCCCTTTTTGCAAAACCAGTCACTTTTATCTACAAAAATATAATACTATTAATTATAGTAGTAATAGTTTTTGAGTACTGGGTATTAATTGGGCTAAATGTTTTATACTCATTTAATCATCAGAACATTTTTATGCCTATTCTGTAGGTCATGCATTTTACTAAATTTACTACAAAATAGCACTTTCTTGGGCCTCCCTGGTGGCTCAAGGAGTTGAGAACAGCACTGTGGTGCTTCCTCAGCCACTGCAGCATGAGTTTGATCCCTGGCCAGGGAGGTGACCCACATGGCACAACATTAACATTCTCACCCGCTGCTCCCCTCAGCAGTGTATTTCAATCTATCTGTTCTGCTCCCCACTCTGTCTCTGGTGTATCGTCTCACCCCCGCGCATCTGGATTGTACCCCAGCTCTTGTATGAATAAATTAAAAAAACAAAAACAAAAAGGCACTTTCTCTTCATCAAGCTGTTTGAAAATCTTCACTTCATGACTTTTTTTTTAACCCATTACAATTTGGTTCCTGTTCTCACCACTGAAATTATCTTACATTGACCAATGCAAAGACTCTTCTTAATTCTTATCAGGCCTTTGTTGAAGACTTTTATATTGATATAGAAAAATATATATCATTCCCTCATTTGCGCAATTTTCTAACAGTTATTACATAATTCTTCACTTAGTATCAGCAATAGGCTCTTAGAAATTTAACCTATAGCAAAATCAGGTCCATATATAACACCATTTAGTTAAATGTCAGCCAGGATCTTTTTTACCCTTATCAGTGTTATAACTAAACAACACTGACTAAAACAACAATACGAGAGGACCCCCTGTATTATCCTCATTTTATATACAAAGAAGTTGAGACTCCCATGGACTGAGTAATTTGCCCACTTTTACACGGCTAGAAATGGAAGAGCCAGGTTTGACAAATCAAGGGTTCAAACTCTTTACCCCCTTAGGCAATTCCACACCATCAAACATAAACTTTATAGTCCTTAACCAACTCTACTCCAGAGGTGCCCAATTCTTATCCACCTGTGCAAGTCAGTCATCCTTGTGGCTATACTCTGTGAACTTGAGATGCCATGTTCATAAACTAAAATCATGATTTACTAATCACAGTAGTTTTCATGTACCCATGTGTCTTTGCCAAATGTTAGTTCAGAAGTGTTCAGTGCCCTCAATTCTCTTCTCTGTGGTTACATTGCTGTATTTCCCTATCAAATTCAGCACCAGATACACTATCTACTCTGTTTATGAATAGTTGCCTTCTGCTAGAAAATGGCATTGTTCCAGCATCATCTTCAGCACTCTTAAAATTCAAATTTCCATTAATTCTATTTAGTTATTTCCCTAATTCCAACATGCCACTTCTGCCCCTTCAGTCTCTGGAGCTGATGGGATCTTGTCCTTCTTCAATGTAATAGAGGCCACAGAAGCATGAAAACATTTTCCTTTCTTCTGCCAAACATATTTTCACTCATCCTTCTATATCTGCACCTCAAATTTAGCTGATTAGAATCATATGAGAAAATTATAAAACACCCAAGCAAAAACCGAGACCAATTAAAACAGCATTTCTTAAGGGTGGGATCTAGGCATTGATAATTTTTTTTAACTGTTCACTTGATTCCAATTCTTAAAGGAATTCTGCAACCTAGGACTATAAAGACCACCTGGGACTTTTACTATATGTTCAGATCTCCAAGTAGCTCTGGTGAAAACACTAATTTAGAAGGTCTGGATTAGGGTTGAGGAATACAGTTCACAAATAGCCACAGGTAATTCTTTTTTTATAGGTTAATTTAGAAACACTAGCCTACACTTTTCTGCATCTCCTAATGTTTTCATTCTATTGGCTTTTCTTCAAACAACAAATATCTCTGTTTCTCTTTCTTAAAGCATCATTCCTGTGCTATATATCTTGTTATAGTTGCCATCAGTTTTTTCTTCTCCTTTTATCACCAAAAGCCTTGAAGTGACTGTCCATTCTAGGATAATCTGACCTTTATCCTCACTATTGTTCGAATGCAGGTTTGTCAACAATTAGACCAAAGGCCTTTTCCAGTCTTTTGGTTTTTAACAAATGTTATTTTCCCTGTGGAAGTTCCTGTTAACCAACTCACACCCTCCAGAAACACTATTCTCCCTTGATTTCCTCCACCTTTTCTGATCAATCTACTTCTTTTAGTGACTTGGTTCTTCTTGTCCTCTCCATAAATGTTTTTCAAGTGCCTCTTTCTCTCCCCATTCTCCTGAACCACATTGCTTTTTGGTGTTGTAGTGGCAGGAAGGGCACAGAGCAGCCGAGAGGGTGAGATGCGCCAGGGGCTGGGAGGCCTGCCAGCCTCCCGGCCCCCAAGCACCCCTGCCTGCCATGTACCTGACCACCTCTGACAATAAAAAGCATAAAAGCCACCGAGGGTTCCAAGACTCCTTCCTTTACTCCCGTCTGCTAAGAACCATCCAAAACTTGCCCTGTGCCACCTTTCCTGCTGCTACAGTTGGCATTTGTTGGCAGGATGCTTCGATGCAGACGGGTGTGGAACCCAAAGAAGACTGCAGGAGGGACGGAGAGGTGGCAGGCCACGAACATGTAACAGAGGAGGCGCCATAGCAGCAACGGAGGTGCAATGGCAGCACAGGAAGTTGCTGAAGGTCCAGGAGCTGCAGGAATAGTTAAAGATGCTGCAGGAGTGCAGGAGGTGGACAAGTCCAGGAGCTGTGGGACAAGACCTCAAGTGGAGGTGGAGACATCCATAAGGACCAGCCCATGACCCCTGAGGCAACAGACTGAAAGAGGACCACAATTCAGAGCTCGCCCACTGCTGACGCAAGGAAAGAACTAATGACCTGACAATCTCACCAGAAGGCTTGGAAAATTTGGCAGGTTATGTTTATGAGGCCCTAGGGGTGGGTGATTGTTTGTAAACCCCAGGAGATGAGAATCAAAGCATGTCCAGTGAGCCTTGGTGGCCGAAAGCAACCTTAAAAAGCCTAGAGAAGGCAAAAACTGGCACTAAGTTTGGGAAGCCCTGAGCGGCTGGTAAGCAGCTGAAATTTGGTAAAAAAGACCTGTGATTCTCTTAAAATCACCTGTGGGTAATGCCCCACTTGTTATTGAGTGAGGGTGAGGAGCTGAGGAACCGTCCCAGGGGGACAGAAAGGGAACGTGGCTTGTGGTGGAGCGTACAGCCCAAGAAGGGGACCCAAGAGAGGCCTTATGTGGAGCTTGTATCCACGGATCCCCAACCCATGTGGTGTGCACAGGGTTGGCCTGAGTGCAGGGTCTGCGTGTCACATTGGTGTTGGAGTGACAGCAAAGAGCACCCTGGGCATTGGGTGATTACCCCCCAAAGAGTATAGAATCGCCAATCCTGAGAGTTCAAGAGCATCCTGGGGGTGGGTGCGGAGTGTGGCTTGTGGCTGAGACCAAGCCAGAGAAACCGGGAAGCCTGACGGCTCCTGGTGTGTGACGGCAGATGCTGTGAGTAGTTCCCACCTCATATGATCAGTGCCTTCAGCAGCAGATGTGGTGGATCATCTGCTGGTACCCATAATCTTGTCTTTTGCCCCTAGGTTGGTACCTAACCAGCAAGCAGCAAGAGCAGCAAAGTAGCCGAGAGGGTGAGATGAGCCGGGGGCTGGGAGGCCTGCCAGCCTCCCGCCCCCCCCCGACCCCCGGCACCCCTGCCTGCCATATACTTGGCCACCTCTGACAATAAAAAGCATAAAAGCCATCGAGGGCTCCAAGACTCCTTCTTTTACCCCGTCTGCTAGAACCATCCAAAACTTGCCCCGTGCCACCTTTCCTGCTGCTACAGGTGTTCTCTCCCATTCTTGTGACTTTAACTTTATATACTAGTTAGTCTCAAAAGTGTTTCTCCTAATCTCTGCAGCTCTGCATTCAACAACATGTAGGTGTATCCAATTCACTATACCCGAAAGAAAATTCACTACCACCTGCCTACACCACCTCCCATCTTTACTACCACTATTGAAATCACCTTGCTTTGAATTGTCCAGTTTGTGTTCTTAGTTTAGTTTTAATGTTATGAACTGTATCTGAGTTTACATGACCCCATATCCACATGTCCTACATTAGCAACACAGCAAAGTGAGGGACCAGCTACTCCTCACCTCAGTACTGAGCGATTTGTCCCCGCTGCATTTCAGGTTCCACATTCCAACCTCCACAAACTCTTACGAGCTTCTCACCTCAGTTAAATAATATCTCACTCTTCATACCTGGGTCTGGAAATCTGCTTTCATGGTGACATTCTAGACTTTTCTCTTACACTACATTTCTCCCTCGGCCGCACTGCTTCACATGACCCTGTGCACACTGGGAAGACTCACTGCCGTAAGGCTTTTGCCACAAGCATTTATGCTGTATAACTAATTGGCCGTAAGGCAATTTCGCCATAAAAGAAAAAGGAACTGGTTAACAGTTTGCTTTGACGGTTTAGTTTCAAAAGACATAACAGGTTAACATATCAGTTTGCAAATCCTCTGGTGAGCACAGACATCCATTCCACTGGACAAGAGTTTAGCAACTGTGGAAAATATAAAAGAGGCAGCTAGATAAAGTTTAAATTATGGTTACCCCCCTTGTCAGCAATATCAGGTTGTAACAGAAAGAAGCAGCTAGTTAGTATACACAGCATCTTCAAGAGAATCAGTTATCAATTATTTAGCTAATTTAAATACAATAGCTTGTCCTCTAATGTCATCCTTACCAAATTTCTCCTGCAATATTTAAAAGTTGGAGGTAAAAGAAGAATCATGTTCTTTTTACTCCTCTCAAAGAAACACCTACATGATCCTTAATATGTATGCATTTATTAAAAATGGGAGAAATTTTTCTGTTTGATAGTGAAGAATATGATGTAATACAATTTTGGTATTTAACACAGAATCTGGCTTAGATGGTTTGGTTAAATATAAGAACTGAGTATTTGAAGAAACATTTAAATATGGTCCAGATACGTACTCTGTTACATATACACAGAATGATAACAGCAACCTCCTTGTCTGTCTGTTTTCTTTCAGGGAAATCTGAAATACTTAAATTTTCTTATACAATAAAGATCTTATTTTCGACAAATTCAAAATGTTTGTCAACTCTTATGCTTGTGAATTGATCTTTTGTTACACCAAAACTGATTTATAGCCAATTAGTTATACAGTGAAAATGATTGCAGCAAAAAAATGCTTCAGTGAAGAACTACCTAGAACCAACCCTATGAATTTTTTTTCAAGGTTTCTACTCTTCCAAGACCAATTTTCATGAAACAGATGCTGAGGTAACTTTCCAATCATTCCCCTATCCCTAAGAGAAGGTACTTGATATTCTATTAATAAAATATTTATTTCATTTTTGTCCTTCCCTCTATTCTCTGACCAATCCAAATCCAGGATTTTATTCTTTTGCCTGAAATTATTATAATAGTCTCTTCTAATCTTTCCAAGTCTCCACACAGTCCTTCCAGTTCTATTATTCTCCTGTTTAAGTCTTTATTGACTATAGACTAATAAACCCAAATTCCTTAATTTATCACACAAATCCTTTCATTTAGTTGCCATATATTCTTCTCCTTCTGCTTATTTCTCTTCCTCCTCTTCTTCTCTCTCCCCTTACTTCTCCTTCATCCTCCTTTTGCTTCTCTCTCTCTCTGATTTTCTCTCTGTCACAAACACACACCCACTATAACTTCTGGCCACACACTTAGTTACTCATCCCTACTCATTTAGAGATTCTTGAATACGTAGCCACGAAGTCTCCTGTTTTCTGCAACTGCAAGTTCTTCAGATCCAAGTATGTCTGATCCAGTTGGATTTTTCTAACCATTGGGAGTAACTTATAGAAATCTTTCTACAAAAGTTAGATGGTTGAATGGAATTGCTACAATCTTTTTGAGCAGGGTTACAACTGTAACCAGCAGGCTATATCAGCTCACCCCCTGTTATTATACAATTTTTTTGACTACAACCACTCCTACTCATTTCATATTGTCTGTGACTTTTCCAAGTCTGAAATATTTACGTATAACCCTTTACAGAAAAAGATGTGATGGTCTCTGCTTTCAGTCATCAAGGAATATTCCTAGTTAATGTTAAATGTAATTTTACATATAAAATTTTCATCCTTAATATCATTGTTTCAATTTGTGCTAGATCCTATGCCTTTAATTGCGTCAAGTTAAGTATGTTCTAGTAGGAAAAAAATAACTTCTGTCCAAGATTCTCTCAAATTAATCTTTTCCTTCCTCAAGAATAATGTTCTCCTGCCACAAGCCAATTCCCTTATTTTGCTGAAACATTGGATGAATGGTTTAGGGGGGGAAAGCTATGGAATCATGGGCTTAGAATATGTAAAACAAGGCAAAACATTACTCCAGGGAAATACATGAAAAACTCTGCAATTTGTGGCTTTATCCAACCCAGATCAGTAAGTGAAATAACTGCCAGCACCTCTGGGAAAAGGATATTTTCCAGCTGATGTGGGAGAGGCATGTTGGTGAATGTGTCCTACACGCTGCTTTGGCAGGGTGTTTGTGAGATCACCCACATTTCATTTGGAGAAGGCTTGGCCCAGAACATAAATCTGGATCCTACCTGAATACCAAAGAAGAGCTCCCTACACCATAAACATCCCTGATCCCTTGCACCAAAGTTAAAACCTTGGGTGCCTTTGTTGTGGTCCTTAATTCTGTTAATCGCCCTAGGTAAAGATTAGATGCTCTTGTCAATTTAATTCAGCTTCAAACAAAGCGGCAAGGTCACTGTTTTTCCCCTTCTCTCTCTCTCTCCCTTCTCCCTCTTCGCCAGCAGACAGGATTGAGTTGTCATGTCGCTCTAATAGGCAGCGCGGGGAATCGTTAGTCCACCTCGACGCCCTGACTGATGGGCACTTCACTTCAATCATCTGCCTGAGCAGTAGCGGCCCAGTACTATTGACACTGTGTCAGCTGCAAGAGAAGATGCCTTAATCGGCCCCGACACCCTCTGCATTGATTTGACAAGTTGCTGTAATGACCTTCTTGTTTTTCTGAAGGATTACTGTTTACTCGGGAGGTGCTGCTGACTCAATGTACGGCATCATCATGGAAACACTGATGGTGGACGCTGCTCTTCACCAGGCTTGGGTGGAGGGTGACACTGATAGGAGTTTCTGAATATTTCAATGAACTGGTCTGTCCCAATAGTGCTAATTCCAGTCCATTAATCAGACTTACTCTGAAGAGCCAACTGGAATTAGGGACCAGCCTTGTCGGGTCTCCTGTAAAAGGCAGTTTACTACAAAACTCACTATTTTTCCAAAATTCACGTTTGGGTTTTCCTTGTGGTTTTTGCTGTGACCACCTTCTGAGTGTACCTGGAACTTGTTACTGTAAAAATACTGAGGAAGGATACACGATTGACCTTCCCTAACATTTCTAAAATCATGTACATCTTAGAAATCAATCCCAGTGTACATTTGTTGTCAGCTGGGTTGTGACACAGTTGGGAGAAAACATTTCATTCGTCCAGTAAGAACAAAAATCAAATGTGAACATTGCAGATTTTTGCAATGAATACTATACAATATATATGATTAGTTCTTTAGAGCCTTAAAAAGTACTATACAATTACATATTGCATTTGGCTGCAAGTAACAGAGACCTATCTACAGAGGAGGACACACAGAAGGTTAACTATTTTTTTGAATGACAAGAAATCTAGAGGTAGTTTGCTGGCATTGTTTTAGCAGCTGAAGGCTGTCAGAGATAAGATCTCAGCAATTCTCTTTGTCTTTTCCACATGGACCCAAAATAGCTCCTAATGCTGAAGACATTACATCCTAACTGCATATAGGAATAACAAAATAAAGGCAAAAAAACCATAGCTTTCAGTTGCATCAATTCCCTTTTTAAGGACTCCTCTATATCACTCATAACAATTTCCACTTACATCTTATCCCCCACCCACATCAGCAAGGCCCTGGACTATTGGGTCTTTTTTTTTTTTTTTTAATCATGGCATATTGCCAAAAGTAGGATTATGTTACCAAGGAAGAAGAGCATAATGAATATTGAGTAGGCAACTCAGGCTTCTACTTACCCTGTGCGCAAGATATTACTATATGCCCATTTTTTTGATAATAAAATTAATGCTTAGAGGTTAAGTGACCGAACTTTCACTGCTGTCTCAGGAAATACCCATATTCCCATGCTACAGATAATGTTAGAACAAACAGAGATCAGGTAACTTACCCTCATTGTCACAAGTCTATCTTACCCTAGAATTCAAGCGCCAAATACTATATCACAACTCAAATTTTAGGGAATGTTTCTTTCAATTACTAGAGAATTTGGAGCTGGAAGGAGAAATTGGACTAAAAAACAATGTCTTTCTTCTTCTTCCAGGGATCCAGCCAATGTTCATGAGCACAACAGATCCTCATGGATATCTGTGATTTGTTTAATGTTTATTAAGCATGCACAGAACGTCTGGCTGATTTTCCAAGACTCTTAAATGGAGACCATCTGCCCATTTTTACTGCCTATTTTAAGGCTTATTGGCTATGCTAGTGCTCTATCTACTGGGCCCTTATTGACTCCTCATTTCCTTGGAAAAGTCCAGAGCAACTACAATTTTGATTTAGAGGATGTTTAGGGAAAAAAATAGTTGAGGCTTGAGTGGAAGCTAAGGGATTGGAGACTTCCAATTTTGCTATAATTGGAAGAGATAATTATTTTAAGGTGATCTGAGTAAGTTACCTGGGTAGGTAAGGTAGAGTAGTAGTTTCTACTTTGATTTCTCCTTTCCTATGGAAGCCACTCTCCTTACCCCATCTCCCACCATTCCAGGTGGTTAGTCATAGAATCCCATGTAGCACCCTGGCATGAAGTTGGACTTAGGTACAAGTCACGGGGTTAGACCCAAAGCATTAATAGATCCAGTGATTAGGGTGTGACCACAATAATCCTAGCTGGAAACATCTCTGAGATTCTATGTATGAAAACTGAAAGGACAGATTACTTATCTTCCTATATATCATGATACCATGAGCCATTAGGATAGAAGATGAAGCTGCTAGCAGTCATCTCTCTCACTACCTGGGAAAAGTTTATCTGAAAATGGCACAATCATATAGCAGGAAGCAGAATCCAAATATGGTAAGCTAGCCAGAGCCCTAACAATATCGTTTGAGCACTAAGTCTATATACTTTATAAGCCATTTCAAACCAGTTTAAACAAACCAACAGCAATGAAACAACAAAGAATTCATTGATGTAACTGGAAAATCTAGGTCACTTTTGATAAAAATTATCAAAACTTTAGGTTTAGAGCACCATTACTAAATAAAGCCAAAGTACAGCCAACTTAAAAATTTATAGGAATAGAACACAGTTTCCAAGACCATTTGAAGGACAAGTAAGGAAAGAGCTGAGATGAATGGTTCAAATTGGGTTTGAGGACATGGAAGATGTGCTGTATGTAACTTTCCTTCACATTATATATGTATGTGTGTATCCACAACACATGTGTGTGCACATGCACATACACAGGCTACATATATGTAAACACATACACTATGGTTATGCATGTGTGCATATGCATGTGACAATAGGTACACACCATTATTTCTCAAATTTATTTACAGGCTGATACAATCAAATTAGTAGTGCTTTAGAAAATTTGAATTTTCTCAAAGGTCTTTTTATTTTCTCAAGAAAAAATATCTGATCACAATTACAACAAGGTGATTTTTTTTTTTTTTTTTTTTTGCTATAGACTGTTGGATAACCTAAAATTTTTCCCAGCTTTTTCTCCCATAAAGAAAATCAGCAACACAAAAGCTGTTATAGCATCCGTAGTTCTTAAGGCTGCTTTTTCAGACTGTTTAATGAGTCTTACAATTCAATAATAACTGTGCATATTGGAGCAGAATCAATTGTGTCATCCTTGTTTAATATTTTCACTATTAACATCATCTATTTATAAACATTTTCATGGAAGGATGCATGCATATTTCATATGCTGTGCTACATGCACTTTCTACGCAGGTTGTCAGGAAGCGAAATACAGGCTCTGTGAAATGTTCAACTAGATCATATACGACTCAGTTAAATAAATACTAAGATGACAGACTCTAACAGTGATTCACTATAAAATTGCTAATAGACTGTACATTGTCTGTTATGCCCATATTGTGTTACTATTGAGTCAAATTAAAGGGTGACGAAAGTTAGATTTGTGTGTCACTTTAAATTGAAACATGCTTCAATATGCTACTTGAACATAATAAAATAATACCTATATACCATCATATTTTGGCATGGTAATGTATTAAGCTAAGATAAATGGAACCATCTTCTAAAGCAGGAACTAATGATAGCCAAATCAGCAGTTAACAAGCTGCCATATATCACTTTCTGAGAGACGGAGAAAACATTAACTATCCTTCTGATCAACATCTGATGAGGGTAAAAAGAAATTTCATCAGGTCTTGATAACCCCCAAAAAAAGAGTCACTATTTTTTGTATTAGCAGTGTTTGGAAAGATTAGCGCTCCTTATTCAATCCTCCTTATGCTGCCCTAACTATGTTATTACAGGATAACTGGCAGTGCCTGAAGCCACTCAGTGAGGACCCTCAGTATTTAGTTTGTATCTTGATGAAAGATTTGTGTTACTACACCATTCCAGACCAGAAGGCTATCACACTTAAAGAGCAGTGGGATAATAACATGCTTCTGCTGGACTTACAACCAAGTTCACCAACCCACATCAATTCAGCCTACTCCTTCCCCAACAGAATCAAGGCTATGAGCTTCATAGAAAGGAGTTTTGCATTTGGCACCCCAGTGTAGGCCCTATCCTCCCTCCCTCTCTCTCACAATCGCCTTTGAGTTTACTATACACTGTTGTCTTTTTCTCCCTGCTATATTATCCCTAATGACTGCCCACTTAGATAACTACTCTCACATTCAACCCTGCAATGTGATTCCTAAAAAATGTGTTGCCCATCTGTGATTGAGGCCACAAAACAATTTTGGGGAGAAAGTATCTGTCAGTCTACTTGAGCCCCCAGGCAATTATGACATGAACTGAAATGAACTGGTGAATGCCTATCAAATTAAACATGTGTATAGATGATCATGGACACAGCTGTGTATGCATATGTCTGTATAGCCTGGTGATCATAAAGAACATGGCTTCTGTGTGGGTGGAGATGTCTACCAGGGAATGCTGAGACAGGCCCTCTATTCCTCCAATCACAACCTAGGCATGGATAACAATTAGATATCCCCATAAACCCATTTCTATGACCATATTCATGAAGATTATGATGGTAATAAAAGACCTTCTTGTATACATATTTGCATATTAGTAGGAATCCCGCGGTGATTCAGTAGATTAATAGAAATGCTGTAGTAGTGGGAATTTGAGCCTCTTGAGTGGCACTATAATCTTCCAGTTCCTCTCAAAACCATCTGCAGAAGAAGTCACCTATGTAAGTGCTATTAGGAGCTGGGTTTTATCATTGACAGAGCCACACCTTTGACATAAATTCCAGTCCAGCCTGGAATAAGTTCTCCAAAAGGAGGTGGCAGAAAGACAGACAACTGCTTGAAAGTTAATTTGCCTTTGGGTGTCCCTGGCAGCATAGGAGTTAAAGACACAGCACTATCAAGCTATTGTCAGCCACTGCAGCAGGATTTCAACCCTGGCCAGGGAAGTGACCCACATGGTGTGGCAGACCTCTCCTGTCTCTCCCTCTACTCCCCTCAGCAGTGTATTTTCAGTCAATCTACCTGTTCTGCTGCCCACTCTGTCTCTGGTGAATCCTCTCAACCCCTCACATTCTGGCTTACACCCCGTTCTTGTATGCATAAATAAATCTTTTTTAAGAAAATTAATTTGCCTTTCCTATCAGAAATACGGCTTCACTTTTTGGAAACTAGGAATCCTGTGTGGTAGTTCAGTGGGGTTTTTAGTGGGGAGTAACCCTCACATGGGTCAGAGGAGCAGAATGTAACTTCATCTGACCCTTGAGTTGTCTTTTCAGAGTCCCTTCCATTCCCTCATTAGCATTACACTTCACATTCCAGTCACTCAACATTCCATTTCCCAAAGTAGCATCTGCCTATTGCCTCCAGGCTTCTCCTCCTGGAACCCTCTCAAGCATATTCTAGGGCTCAGTTTCAATTCTTTCTGCTCATAACACCACACAATGGTCCCCAGATCAGCAACATGGAGATCATTAGGTGCTGATTAGAAAATGCAAATTCTTGTTGCCTGGCTTTATTTACCCCTGTTCAGAGCAGGGAGATAAAAAACCAAGCAGGAACCTCATCATGAGGTCTCACCTGTTAAACTAGTGGTCCTCCAGAGCACAGTACCTACCTGTTCTGTGTTCTTTGCCCAGAGAGTATTATAGGAAGTTCCAAACCTAACTAACTTACTGCAGGGGTTCACTCAATATGTATTGAATGAATGAATGATTTGGAAGTAAATCAGAGGCAGAATCTTAAGGTAATCAAATGCCCAGGCTCTGGAGTCCAACTGATGGGAATGAGATCCTTGGTTTTGCATTCTTGGCTGTGTGACCCTAGACAGTTACTCGTGCTCTATGCTTCTTGCTAAAACAGGGATGGTCATGGTCCCAATTTTATAAACCTGATGAATGCATTCAATATCTTAATACTGGTACAGCACTTTGAACAATTCATGACATCTAATCAACACCCACTATTACTGGTATAAAAAGGACTTTAATTCTGACATTTATGTTACCAGGAGGATTTCATGAAAATTCCCCAAAGGATACTTGGAATTAGAATCTGGAATGAATATATATTTTTTTAATTTTATTTTTATTTCTTGTATTTTTTGGACACTTTCAACACAGTGTCTGCAGAAGAGCTTCTTTTCGTGATGTTGTTTTCCACCCAATTAACAGTGTTTATAAATGTGAAGCAGAGTTGATGAGTAGGGATTTGCTTGAGCAGTTTCTTACTCCTTCCTTCTCACCTCTCTTTACCAATCTCTCTTCTCTTTTTAATTTTTTTTCTCTTATCTCATTTTCTTTGTTCCCCTCTTTTCTTTCCTGTCTTTCTACCCACTTCCTCACTCTCTGTGCCCACCAGGCTCTCCACTGCTATGCTAATGTTTTCCTCTTCCCTCTTTCTCTCTCTGGATGCTTCTTGAGTGATCACAACTGGTTTCTGCCAAAACTTTTAAATGTCACAGTGAGTGTGAGGTAGCCAAGATTTAAAAATGACTCTTAACTACCCACGTTTTTTTAGCCTGAATGAACATTGTTAAGAATGTGAGGGGGTGGACTTATGTAAATGAAGACTTTAGCTTTATTTTCTTCACCAAAGCTAAAGCTGTGTTTCCTTGCTATGCTTCTGGCTCAGGGCATTTTGTTACAAAGCTGCCCACAAAGCAAAGGCTGCAGGGGCTGCCCAGGGGCTGTCTTGGTGTTCTGGCATCCCAGCCTGCCAGCAGAATGCCAGTCTCATGGGACCTGTGGAGCAGACAGACTGAAGCTGGCTGTGCTGCTGCTGCCTTGAAATCTGGTGCTCAGCCACCATGCATCATGGAGGGGACATCAGAGGCAAAGAGCTAGTGAGTTCCCTGTAGCCAGAAACTGGGGCAGTCCTTCACATGTAGTAGTGAAATGAGGCTGATGTTTGGTGGGAGGTGGAACAAGATGACCTCAGGGATTCCTTCTGTGATGATGTGAATTCTTGACTCTTACGGGAGTCTTCTACTCTACCCTCACCTGACCCAGGGAGCCTTCCTTAGTGGTCAACATCATCTCAGTCTGCTGGCAGACAAACATATCTCCTGTGGGCTCTACCTTGACCCTGGACTCTTCTCAAGTGTACACAATTAGTCAAATGCCTCCCCATGGAATGGCTGAGAACATGGCCTATGCCCACTGGTCATGGCTTGTAGGCTCAGATGGGGTGTTGTTCACAGCAGGAGGGAAGTAACTGTGATAGTTGACCATGCCTGTTCTTGTCTTCTGTCAGCAGGAAACCCCTCTGTTCCTCTCAGGGTTGCACTTTCCTCTCTGCTTCAAAACCAAACCAAAATTAGGCACCCCCTTCTTTCTCCCTGCCCAACACTTGACTGCTGCCAAGGCAGGAAGAGAAAAAGGGCATTGTCTGTTTCTACCTCTGTCTCTCCTTCATTTCATTGAGCTCACGCATTCCCTCTTCATGTCACTGAAAATGTTATTTATCGATCCTGCTGACAGCAGCAGTAAATAGAGCCCGGGCTGTTTTACATCGCTGATGAGAAGTCAGGCTCCATAACTCATCAGGCCCAATCTGATTCCACATCAGTCCTTTTCCCCTTTTTTCTCTTCTGTATCTCATTACAGCAATGGGAATTAATACACATGGACAGAAGAGAAATGAGTTCAGCTGCTCTTAGGATTTTGCAAGAAGGCAAGCATCCTCAGTGGCTCCTTAAGAAAGTGATAGGAGGGTCAGCCCATTGATCACGTGTGGGCACGCTCTCATCTAGCCCATTAGCTGTGCCCTGATGATAACATGGGTCATCACACACTCACATCAACTGAGATTTGGGGACTGTTGTAGAGCGCCCCCAACCCTGCTTTCTGTCTGGAGTGTGCAGCTGTGGCCCATGGTGCCCTAAAATACAGGATAAAATGGTATACTTTTTGGGAATTCTTATTTTACTTCAGTATTGAAGGAATAAATGTATATTAAAATAAACACATATTTGAATGTGGGGTTGACTCAACTGAACAGGAATTTTAATGGAAAACTTCAAAGAAATTTGATTCTTGTGATAATCCTCTTGAAGCTATGCTTCAGACCCTTGGTGACAGGCAATCGCTTTATTCTGGTTTTGGGGCCTTCTCAAATGAAGTACTTTCAAAAATGAGTCAACCTATTCATCTTACTCTTCTGAAAGCACAGTCCTTAAATTAGTGACCTTGCCTTGTGGTGTTCAATCCACAGTAATGGACGTTGAGTGTATGATGAGACACAGGGTATTGAGTGGAATAGGCACTGGATATAGGATGGGAAACCAGAGATTATCTCCAGCCCCATCCTTTTGTTACTGGACCTCAGGGCACATTAAGTTCCCTTTCCCCAAAAACTCCCTCTCCTCCTCTGTTAAATGGGATGGGGGATAGTTTCTACCGAGCAGCTTTGGAGCATTAATTGAGATAAAGAAGGGAACTATGCTTGTGAGCGTTGTCATAAATGGGATTTTTCTGCATAACCCATGTCATCATTGAGCTCGTGGTCATTGAAATAAAGTCATGCACTGGTGAATACAAGGTGGGACTAACAGATGACTAACTGACCTAAGGCACGCCATGTCTTACTGAGACAATTAGATATGTCATCATTGCATGACACTAGCAGGGGACAACAAAAATGTCCAGGTGGGCTGTGTGTAATAAAAGACAAGACAATCACAGAGGACTTTTATGGGGTCTATCAAATGCCAGACATTGTCTCAAGAAATTTATCTGTAGTTATTGCTTCTAAACCTTCGAACAAACATTCAAGATTTATCTTCATTTCACAACAGAGATTTGAAGATTCAGGAAGTGTAACTCCAAGGATCTATTTAACTTCAAGTCTGCTAAAGAAGAGGGTTCTTTTAGTGAGCTAGGTTCTGTAGGGAAGGGGTGCATGAAAGTTGCTAAGACATGCCAGTTTGCTCTCTTTCATACCATTAGTACAAGGGATCCTAGACTCCTCAGGGTCCCTCAATTTCTTCATTTGAAAATAAAGGATTGACTAAGTCACCCCAATTCTGAGATTCTGGATACACTTGTGAAAAGGGAAACCAGAGTGAGTCAACTTCAATCTACAGGTGACAGTTTTTGAGCTCTTTTTCTAAATGCATGAAAAATGATATGATGCAGCCCTAAACTTGCTCTCATTTGTCTCTCAGAGATGATGCCTTTTATCTTGGAAAAATAGAAGTAGGAAAAAAAGAAAAAATCATAACTCATCCACTATTTGAAGCAAATCTGAAACAAATTTATACACATTCACACACACATGCATGCATATTTTGTATAGTCACATGTACCATGGATATTCATATGTAGCCTATGGCACATACCTATGTAAGTTTTATACATTCATACACTTATCATTTGTATCATAGTAGTTTTTAAAATAATTTGGTTTCATTTAAATCTGACTCTCCCTCTTCTTTCCTAGCCACCGAACTGAGTATTGACAAATCAGAAAATTCCTGCTTTTACTCCTTTCTTTGCCATCTTTAGAAGTTGCTGCTGCTTGTTTTCCAGCTATTTTATAGTTCCTAACTTTGCTTAAAAGCATCTCTAATTCCTCACATTGAAAAGTGGATTGCAAATGAAGTTTAATATGGAATGTTTTGTACCAAGAAAACTAATGTCCCGTTTTTCCCCCCTAATGAATGCCAAAATCATCACAGACCCAAGGTTCATGAATAATGTATATCATCCAATTAAGTGCAAATGCTGTTCAGTTACTGCAACTGGTATATGATGCCAGTCCTGGCCTAAGAATGGGCACTGAGACTGGGGATGGGAGAAGGGCTTGGGGAGGGTGTGTGGTTGTGTGCATGTGTGTGTATATCTGACAGCTAAGTCCCCACAACTTATACCATGCTCATTATGTCCTGGGAGTTAAACTTCCCATACTCCTGCCCACAGAAAGATGTTTTTTCCAACCATAAATAGAATTCATCTTAAGTTCCTAAATCCCCAATCCTTAATCACCTAGGAGCTCTTGTCTGGTCATGCTGCCCTCTGCCTGTACAACTATCAACTCTAATTGGCCAGAGTCCCCTCTCCCCAAGCTGGATGACTGTAGAAGTTTAGTCTCTGGAGACATCCTCTCTAAGGAAGCGATAGCCACGACTCTGTGGATAGCTCCTCTTATTCTTCTGGCTCCTAATCAAGATGTCCTTCTTCACCAAGAGCTCCTGGCAGCCTTTCAGACTGCTGAACTGGGGGTGCTCTCTGTCTTTCATTGCCACAAACACAGAGGCAGGAAGATATAATAGCAAGTCACAGCTTGATGACTTGTCACAGTAAAGGTGATTGTTTCATATATCAGAGCCTCAGTTTCTTCCCTGGAAATAGGAGGTGGTAAACAGTTGTTTCCCTGCTAGAACAAAAGCAGCTTTATCAGTAAATCTGAAGCCCCATGTAAATGTTTATAATCACCGTCTTTGTTTTGTGTGTATAGACATCCTCCCTTACAGTTTCTCTACTGGACATGACAGATCTCCAGGACTGAGCTGGCCTGAGCCTGATTAATGTTGTTCATAAAAATATTCATCCATCAGGGTTTCCATTTGTAGCATTTAGTTGTGCCAAATAACAGAGCGAGCCAGTGGTTTCTTAGAATTATGCCGTCGAATAATGAATACTGCAGACAGAATTTTTTTTCAGCCTGAACTCTCTTCTTATAACTCAGGGCTGATGAGTGCTGCCCTACATTTCTCGATGGATCCAATTTAACACCAGACGAAGCAGTGACTCAGACTAACTTAAATATCTCAAGACGAGTTTCACCTTTTCCTCTGAGGCCGTATCAGTTCAATTGCATAAGTGCAAATTTATTGAAAGTGGTTTGGTGCTTAGCTTTTCTCTATTGGCAGTAATGGAGTTTAAATTTATAGCAGGCTGATGAATTTCAGATAAGAGAACCATTACCTTACAACAACATTAAGGAAAAATATATAACTCTGATTGCTGAACCTCGAATGCGTATTGTTTGAATGAGGGCAGATGGATGAGGTAGGCTGACATTTGCAAATGTAATTCCTTTCTATCCTCGTAGTGCTAGCCCAGGAGTTTGAAAGCATGGCATATTCCAGAAAGGGCTTGGGATGGTTATACATTACAAGTGCATTATAACAAAAGAGCAGGAGTAGGATATGATCTAGAGGTGAGGTTTTTCCTTCTCTTTAGTAATATAATTGGAGGTGTCTTTTGGCAATGTACCAAGACTGCTACAGGACTTAGGTCATTCATTTGGTGCTTGTAATGTGCCTCTTCCATATGTTATTTTCCTTTTACTACAAGGCTTTGTCTTCCCAGGGTGGGACTTAGGCACTGTAGAGACTAAGATGAAGTATGTACGGTACAGATGAGCAAGGCCTCAGAGAGGTCAAAAGAGACCTCTTTTTCTCCATTTTCTTGAGGCTGATGGTATATGAAAAAATTGAAAGAAATATTGAAGTGGGGTTATAAAATCCGTGTCACATTTTTACATGCTTATGTCAAGTGAAATATTTAAGTTAAAAAAATAAAATGCAATCTTGTGCTGCTATGCATTAAAAAAGTCACACACTTGATAAAATAGAGATTATGGACAATATTTTCCCATAATGGAATACACGTTTCTGTTTATGTGATGAACTTTGTTGTTCCCTGATTCTATCATCTGTCTCAGCCACTGTATGAATAACCTCATTTGGGGAACAAATCTAAATGTGAGATCCTTTGTGGGTTTGTGTGTCAAAGAACCTTTCTGCTTTTCCATTTCCACTCCATTCCCCAATAGGCCATAGATTTCAAAATAATTTCTTAGGCAAGTTACTTATATTTTCTGGCCTGTGTTCTCATCTATAAAATGGAGGTGTGACTGTGGCAGGGGTAGAGGTGGGAGATTCTCAGTGCCACTATGGTTCAAGGTGAGCCCCCAAACTCAAAGGTCTCTAGTTTACTTCTTTGGGATGGGAGGCATGCTCTCCCCTGTCAGAATGGACAGCGGCCTGCATGTAACCATTCTTGGGGAGGTTTCTCTGTGGCCCTCTCTCCATCAGAAGCCCCATCTCTGCCATTTGCACTATGCAGGGCAAACCTGCACAAAGCACCCAGGGTGAAGATGAGAAGAGATGGAGGAAAAACACATTTCATTTCTATGAATCTCCCTGATTTTCCTGAAAAGGAAGGGACTGCCCTCAGCCATGAGAACTGTCAATTTAGACTTGTGCCCTCTGCCTTTTGTCTCATTCCTACAAGTAGGAGAGGATGTCCAATCTAATTGTACTTGCGGTTTCTTTCTGTGTGGCTCAAA
Organism: Galemys pyrenaicus; assembly: GCA_019455555.1. Lineage (NCBI taxonomy): Eukaryota > Metazoa > Chordata > Mammalia > Eulipotyphla > Talpidae > Galemys > Galemys pyrenaicus. Next base: position 158,564 of record JAGFMF010011457.1, read on the forward strand.
CTCTGTTCCAGAGTACTGGAGGAAGCCCAGCACCTACAATACAGTGAGCTTTAAGAGAGAAACCTCAGCATCCTCTAAATAACATGGATATGCATTGAATAAGACATAGTCCTGTAATCATACACATAGCAAATTTGAAAGAAAGAGAGCCAGATTTGGCTGACTAGTGGATTCTTTTGAAAAGAAGTGGCTATTAACTGAACTCAGCAAAGTTTGAATGAAATTAAATAGGCAAACAACTTGATGTTTTGCCAGCAGTTTTCTCAGCCAACAAACAGCTTTTGGTGTGGTCCAATCTTGGAAAGATTGATACTGTCATTCTAGGCTAAAGCAATCAACTGTGGTCCCCTGTTATAATTGCACAATAGAAAAGCCCCAGACTAATGTGGCCATGACTGGAAAATAGTATTTCAAATGCAAATTGCCAAACAATGTCCAATGTTGTTCCATGAACATCAATGACAACTTTAATTTAGAGTCTTTGAGGTTTTATCAAAAACTACCAAGCTGTTTTTTTAATGTAAAGATACTGCTATGTATCAAAATAATATAAATAAAAGAATAAGCATGGTATTTTGATTCACAAAGAGAATTTTTAAAGTGAAAAAAATGAGAAGTTATTTAATTCTACTTCCTTATTTCACAGATAAAGAAACTAAAACCTGTAGAAATAAGCCAAGCACCTTTCCTGAGATGCAGTTTAGAGGCCTGACTCTTCCTTTTAGTGGCTCAGCTTACAGAAATTGACATCATGCAGTTCCTGAATTAGGAAGGACAGATTACTTTTTTGGTCCCATTTTAATTTTTCTCAAAACTCATAAAATATCATTAGAGTGCTTTTTAATTTTTTCTGAAAAGCAGGAAATCGTAAGATTGATAAATAGTTTAATGTGAACCTGATGGCTTGATTAATTAATCACCAAGCTGAGGAACCACTACAATTCATATGTCAATTCAGACTATTTTCGGGAAATGATTTGAATCAATTGCTAATGAAATTGAGAAATTTAGGAGCCGCTTTCTGACTTCCAAGTGACAGGGCTCATATTTAACCCAAGAGATGTGACAGTTAATGACAACATAAAAAGTGCCATGAATTATTTTTTCAGATCATGGGAAAATTACAGCATCTCTCCATTGAAACAGCTCAGCTCATCAGCATGAAAATAAACAGCCTTAATCACATACTAAGAAATCTTCAATGCTGGATAAAATCTAAGTTCTTTTTTGAAATAAACAAAGACCATAATCCTCAGAAATAATTGTAATATTTCATAGCCTCTTTCTTAACATAGAGTGATAGATGGACAGAGTCTAACTGATATTACAGCTGAAATCCAATGGAAAAGAATTGTCTCCTCATTCTTAGATTTAATTACTTTAAACCCTTAAACTAGGTAGCATTTAATTTTCTTTCTCTCTTTTAATTCACAGACTGAACTTCCAGTCATGTTTATGTTTAAAAGGGCTTGCTTTGTATACCCTTCCATAACTTTTCATTTCCAGCCAGATTCTTTAATTAATTTAAAGTTACATCTAGATATAACAAGACAGTTATTGTGTGTTAATGAAATATCAATGGAAAGTACACTGATCAATATTTAATCTAATTAAGGTGTATACAAGGCAATATTATTATGTAATTAACTCAAAACAGCATAATGAATACATGCATGTTTAAATTTTTTATTAATATATTTGTTAAGAATTTTTAGATCATGCTGTTTTATGGGCTTACTTGAGAGATATAAAATTAAAATGTTTGTCAAGATGCTACTGGAGCAACTATTAAATGTGGCTCTTCATCATCTTAACAGTCCTTAAGGTTCCTGTGCAGTTCTAATAGTCTCACTAAGGATAAAAGATGATTTTTGCCACAAACAAGGGTCCACATGTAAAACCCTTCTGGAATGGTCTTTTTTTTCTTTTTAAGTTTCAATGCCACTTTGCAAGGATGACACAAAACAGGAATGATAAGCAGGAAAATCTGAAGTATGTTCAATATTTTCAAGAACATTCTTAAAGAGCTATACGTTGCTGGAGAGAAAAACAGAATAATAATTACCATTGAACTACCCTGCATATGTCTCATGGGATTTTGATACCATAGCTTCACAATTCCTGTCGAAATGCAACTTGGGGATTGAAATTTGGTTGAACTGATTATCTCATACAAAGGCCAAAATTGTTACCAACTCCTGTGCTCCAAATAAATAAAGGTATGATATGGGAAAATACTTAAATGATGGTCTTGAAATCAAGTCCAGGATTAGACCCCTGTGCAAAGATATGGCATGGAAGTGCTGTGGCATGGACATCTGTCCTGGGTAAGTTAAGGTCAAGAAAAAGTTCAGTGCTACAGTGTCAAAGCTCTTTTTTAGGATTGCTGTCCAGGAATCTTGTCTCCTGTGCCCCTAAATGCTGCAAACAAATCTTGCTCTTAAGCCAGAGAATCATGCCCTTGAAACTCCTCATGCCATATATAAGTAGATGTGTCCAGAGACTCTTAGGTTTTTGTAACTGCTGGAAGTTCCAGAACACTGGAATAAATAAATACAAAGGTTGAACTTGGTAGAACAGTGATTTTTTCCCCCCAAAGGCTACATTGCTTCCCTCCATCCTGCCATCTTATGAAAAAAATATAGGATTTACTGGGACTATTTATTGTTCTCTGCCATGCCTAACTGTTGGAATGGCATTTCTAAGGTTTTATCTCTGTGAATGAGGGAGTGAGGGATAACTCATACCTCATGATTCCCCATCTCTTCTATGAGTAATGATAGCAACAGGGTTGAGTCATCATATATTATGTATACAACATATTTATCTTCCTCTCTCTTGAGAAGGGCTGCAAATGTTGAAGATGACAGTGATAGAAGATGAAAAAACCATGAACGGTGTGGGATAAAGATGTTCTAAATAGAAATAAACTTTTACATACTTTTGTATAACTGTGTTGATAATGAGGACATTGATACGTGCCTGGAAAGCGAACAAGAATGGCTGAAGATGACCATCACCTCTGTTGCTTTGTTTATTTGTTTTATGATAGTTAGAAACATCTTGAGAGCCTCCTGGGTGGTGTAGCAGGTTGAGTGCTGCACTGTGAATCATCTGCTGCACAGCAGCGCAAGTTCGATCCCCGGACAGGAAGGGCACCCACATAGCGTGGTGGACCTCTCCTGCCTCACCTGCAGCTCCCCTCAGTGGTGTATTTCACTCAATCTGCCTGTTCTGCTCCCCACTCTGTCTCTAGTGAATCCTCTCACCTCCTGCACCTCTGGCCTGTACCCCTGCTCTTCTGTGTGTAAATAAATATTTTCTTTAAAAAAAGAAACATCTTGAGTCCACAATTCCTGCTGTGTTCAAATATGTTATAGCTACACAGCATTTGGGCCTATGCAACAGCTAGTTCAAGTAAAGGAAAGTTCACCAGTCTTTCATCCTGTAGGCTCAGGTCTCTTGTGGACTGGTGGTCAAAGCTGAGGGTTCTGCAGCCAGCCCTGGAGGGATCAGCTGCACACAGGGCTGGGAGGATTTATCAGAACTTTTAGACGCTCCCTCTCTCTTCTATCTCCCCACAGCAATGAGGATATGAGAATATCCTAATTTGTTTACCTTTTTCGCATCAAAATGGACATTTTTTCCTCCAGTAAAGGAACAATCCATCTTTAATCTCAAGGAAAAGGAAATAAAATCAGAACTTCATATTGAAGCAAAGAACAGCTACACTAAACAGGAGAGTTTCCTAATGGAGTCATCTCTGATGTTAATGTAATACAAGTCTTCTAACTGATCTATGTCACCTTCAGTTTTTTTTTTTTCCAAATAAAACTCATTCTTTATTTTCTCTATCACTTTTGAGCCTTTCTTATTATCAGCTTTAGTGAGGTGTATTTTATATCCCAACAAACCCATAAATTTTAAATGTGCAATTCTATGAATTTGGCAGATATATATTTTCATGCAACAACAATCAAGATAAAGAGTAATTCCATCACAAGTTCCCTCTGCCCCTTACAGTCAGTCCTTTCCCATGCCAGTCATAGGCAACCACTGAATTGTTTGCTGTCACTATAGCTTTGTCTTTTCTAGAATGGTATTCAGATGGAATTATACAAGTAGTGTTTGTATAATCAGGCTTATTTTACTTCAGCTTATTTTACTTAAAATTCATCTTGCTATCATTTTTACTTTGATCCTGCTGAGTAGTATTATTCTAAAGACTATGCCATTTTATGCTTATCCATCCACCAACAGATAGAGCCTTAGGTTTGGTTTTTCTTTTCTTTTTTTAGTTTTTAGCTATTAAGATTTAAGTTAATATAAACATTTGAGTACAAATCTTTTAACAGAGATGTATTTATTCCTTTTGAATAAGTACTTTGAAGTGGGAATATGAATCAAATAGTTATATCTAACTTTACTAGAAACTGCCAAGATTTTCTTAAGTGGCTATATAACTTTGCCATGTTACCAACAATGTGTGAGAGATCTAATAGCTCACATCTTGACCAACACTTAGGTGACTGGTCTTTTATTTTAGACATACTATTATATATGTAACAGTATTTCATTCTGCATGTAATTTCTACTTCAATTTTGTAGAGATCTTTTTACCATTTATCTTCTTAAGATTCGTGCATTTTTGTGGCCTAAGAAGAATGCTTCACTTCATTCAAAGTCACAAAGATTCCCTCCACTATGTTTTAATACAAATTGCTCTAAATTTTGGTTCTATGATGAATTATTTATAAATAGTTCATTATGAATCATTTATGATATATGGTGTGAGATAAGGGTTGTGATTCGTGTGTGTGTGTATGTTTTCATATAAGGTCTGGTTGTTTCAATAGCATTTGTTGAAAAGCATTTCTTTCTCCCATTGAATTATATTGACAGGTTTGTTGAAAATCAATTAACCATATAGACTCGAGTCTATTTCTGGATTGTCTATTCTATTCCATTCAACTATTTGTCTATCATACTATTTTAATTACTGTAGATTAATTGTAAGTCTTGCTAATGGATTACATACTCAAATGAACTTCACTTTCAAAATAGTCTTGGCTATTATGCCTTTTGCATTTCTATAAAAACTCAGAATCAATTTGTCAACTTCTTTAAAAAATCTTTCTGGTATTATATTGAGATTTCGTTAAATCTCTAAATTAATTTCATAAAATTTGATATTATAACATTATTCAGTGTCCAGACATCTGAACACTGTATCATTCTGTCAATAGTATTTTACAGGTTGCCTTATTTGTCTATTGTTAATACAATTAACAATAATTGTATTAATGCAACTGCTGTTTTAATTGGATCTTCTAATTGTTGATTGCTAGTGTATAAAAATACAATCAATTTTTGCATATCAACATTACATTTTACCATCTTATCTAAATTAACATGTTATCTGAAAATGAATGTAGTGTTCCTTAATGCTTTTAAACCTTTTCACCCTCTCTTTTCTCTTGTCTTATAGTGCTCAGTTAAGATAACCTATACAACATTAAGTAAAGATGTTAAGAACAGATAGTCATGCATGTTTTCTATCATGGGTTTAAAGCATTGAGTCTTGTGGAGCTGGAGATTTTTCATAAAGTTGGTGATTTTTCTGTCCTACAGCTGAGAGAAAATTTTAAATACATAAGTAGATGGATAGGTATTTAACTCGTGGGTCTGAAGACTCAGTATCATGTAGTCCATTCTTCTCAAATCTCACTACATATTTAATTCCAATCAAATTTCCGAAGGACTTTGTGATAGAAATTGAAAAATTCTTTCTAAAATTCTTACGGAAATGAAAAGAACTAGAAATACTAACAAATTTGAAAAGTTTGGTTAAAAAGTTAGAGGACTTATGCTAACTTCAACATTTAGTTAAAGTTAAAATAATCAAAGAAGTGTGATATAAGTCAAGATAACTTTAACAAAAGAAGAGAATAGAGAAAACAGAAGTAGACCCTCACAGTATAGTTAATTGACTTTCAAACAAAGAAAAAAAAATATTTAGTGGAGAATAAAAAACTGCAGCTGGTGCTAGGAAAGTTGACATCAATACATCAAGAAGAAGAAGAAAATAATGTTTAGTGTATAGTTTGCAATATATATAAAAATTAGCTCAAATTTGATTGTACACCTAAATACCCAAAAAATTAAAAATTATAAAGGAAAATCTAGGAGATCGAATTTCTTAAAAATAGTATTAAAAAGATAAACCACCAAAAAATGATAAACTGAATTTCACCAGGAACCTCTGCTTTTTGAATGATACTATTAAGAGAATGAACAGTTAAATCTCAGACTGGGAGAAAAGTCACATATCTGATAAAGGACTTTTCTTCACAACATCTAATGAACTCCAGGTTCTTCATGATAATAAATAACCCAGTTTTAAATTTGCACAGACTACTAGAAGGATATAACAGAAATCCCAACATTTATGTAGTAGTTGTTTTGTAGGAAGGAATAAATAGAATTAAAGGAAACATTCTAAAAACTTATTATTTCAGAGAAATAAGGACAGACACACATTGTTAAATTGAAAGAGATGATCAAATAGAACTAAAACACACGACAGCAACAATACTATCTTGACATATTGAAGCTATACCTTAGGACATTAACAGTAAAGAGAAAATCTACTTTTGTCTCACATCTTGCTTTTGAAACTTCCTTCAAGAATTCAGTTAACCCTAGATTTATCCTCAACACTAATGCATATAAGAAGACAATGGAATTAAAATTGCTAAGGAAAATATTGATTGCACACCTCTATAACAACACATACTACCACTTAATGGGTGAGATTAAACTCTGAAAGTCTACAATTTATAGACATTGCTTGAAAATAACTACTTGTTAAAGATGAACTACATCAGGAAAGAAAATGAAGCCAGAAAGAAGTGTGAAGATATAGTTAACAAATAAGTAAGAACTACTTGTTGTTAGATCTAAATAAGCATTTATTACGAAAAGAAAAGTATGTAAACAATAATACGAACTAAAACTCCAGGCAGTTTTCATAGGACATTAGTGGAGGCTAGGAGTAAAACAGGAAAATGAAAGGTTACTATGATATTTACATTACTATGCTATGATATTTATAAGCATAGTTGCTTATAAATGATTGAACAAGTTGCTTTTTTGTTTGCTTATTTGTTTTAATAAAATACCACTGTTTTACAACAGGTTGATTTTTTTTACATTATACGATTTATTCCTTCAGGTATGGTCACAGTAACTCTCCCTCCATCAAATCATCCATAGTCCTCTACCGTAGTTCTTTGTGCTAGTCTACATCTCCCATCCATCCCTTCTCTTTTCCCCTCTCTCCCCTCCTCCTCCCCTTGTCCCTTACTTCACATAGCAACTAAGAGTAGTAAGGCAGTGTTGTTTTGCCATAAGAGCTCTTGAAAACTATACCATTTTTTGGACACAACACAACTATTTGTGTGTGTGTGTGTGTGTGTGTGTGTAATGACTTTTCCACTTAAAAACATACCAGGTAAAATATACATTGAGATGGAGTGTTTCAACATTAGCATTTCAAGTAAAAACACATTCACCAATTTCTTAGATACACTTTATAGACAGAGAACATCATATGGAACAAATTTAAATAGCAGGTCATGATTCAATGAACCAAAACATTTTTATTTGTGAATATATGCCAAGTGAGATGGATACAAAGGAGCTGCTTCCTTAACTCTTCAGTCTGTGGTGTATGTGTGCTTTTCCCATGCTTTAAAGTGCTTTTAGATTTAGCTTTTACTTTCTTAGATGTTTTTATGTTCTTTGATTTTATTTATGAGTTTGAGTGCAAGGTTAAATGTGAGTTTTAAATTTTTAGCTAATAGGCACAGAATGATGATTTTAAATTCCAGAGCAACCCCTTATACCTCTCTTCTATAGACCACACATTCTGGAATTTTCTCTTGATTCTATTCTGTCTCTATTGGTTGTCAAATTGGTTATGTAAAGTTGTTTAATTTGTTCAATTTAAAAATTTTTCTATTTGTGCAAATTTTGTAGGTCTCATGAACGGAAATAGAGCACATCTAATTTTTTGCCATTATGGTTTATAGACATAGGTTTATTAATTTTAGCTATAACATGTAAGAAGCTTGCAGGTCATCACTTCTGTCATTACAAGAAAATGATGGGCCAAGTAAAAATTAGAAACTGTTCCAGAACCTTCAGAGAACTGAAATCACAGATTAAACCATCACTCTAAAATCTGCAGAAACTGGTACATCCAGAGATACAGCACTAGAGATACTTATGTGGAGTGAAGCTACTGTGAACAATAAGTTGTTGAAACAATTACTTTGCTAGTCATTTGGAAAAATCGTTGTAGAGTGGGTGCTAATTACCTTGGTCATGACAAATTCCTACAGAAGAGCCCACATATATTCTTGGACTTTCCTTATGAAAACCTACAGTTCCCTCTCAGTTACAGTCCAAAAAAAATCTCTTGTGGCTCTGACAACGGAGAGGAGAATCAGCTAATGCAGTGTTTTCATTTATTTCACTATAACAAAACTTATTAAATCTCCAAGGAGAAATGTTTTATCATAGACTGAATTGAAACTATCTCACCTGGAGAAAGATATTTTCTACTTCTTACAGTCCCTTCTAGAATTTGTATTTCACCTAAGCGGGGAAAGAAAATTTTGACAGAATATAAAGCCTCACAATAGTACATAGGGAATTTGGTATAGCGTAAATGGGGAAGGGGGGCTATACTTGTTGAATAGGGCCAAAAATATGTGTAAAGGCCATAACCTAAGACAGCGGTCCACTTAAAGACAAACTTTGTCAATTCCCCATATTCAACCACCAAAACAACAATCTGTATAAAAGGGATCATAGCTGATAAAACTAAAAGACATAGATTCTCTTTGAGAAGCAGTATAAAATAAAGACTTAGAGCCAGTAAGAGAAGCAAAATCAATAACAATAATATTCAGTCTCTAATCCCAATAGCCTTAAAATTAAACACAGTGCCACTCATATCCAGGTATCATAAGTCCTCTCCACAAAAGGTCTACTTATCTCAGTAGTTACTATTGATAGAACTTATCAATTTTTAACAACAACAAAAAAAAGGCAAGAGAAAATACAGTTTGAGGGAGCAAAATAATCATCATAATGACATTTAGATATATAAATTAATGGACTTAACAGATAAGGAATTTAAAATAACTATGACTTATGGCATGCAAGATCAAATAAGTATTTTTAAAACCACAGGAAAATGTTAGAAATCAAAAACATAAAAATTAAAAATGTTTTCATCAATTGACCTGACATAGTTAAAGGGAAAAAAAAATCAATGAACTTGAATGTTAACAGAAATTTCCCAAACTGAAACACAATAGAAGACTCAAGAACTATAGATGTTCAGAACTGCAATAACAGGGAGAGAAGAAAGAAAATAGAGCAGAATAAATTTTTGAAGTAGTAATGACTGAGATGCTACCCAAATTAATGACATATGCCAAGTCACAGGTTCCAGGATCTCAGAGAACTCCAGCATGAAAACCACTGAACACACCAAATATGTGCACACACATGTACACACACACACACCCTATGCAAATATCATATTCAACCACGGGAAAAAAGAAAGCTAAAGACAAAATCTTGAAAGAAAATAGAGAGAGGGCCTCCCTGGTGGCGAAGTGGGTTAAGCAACGCAGTATGAAGTAAACCGCAGCCACTGCAGCACGAGTTCGATCCCTGCTGCCGGCCAGGGAGGGGACCCACATGGTGCGCAGACCTCTCCTGCTGTGCCCACTGCTCCCCTCAGCAGTGTACTTCAGTTGATCTGCCTGTTCTGCTCCCCACTCTCTCTCTGGTGAATCCTCTCACCCCCCACACCTTTGGCCTGTACCCCAGTGCTTATATGCATAAATAAATCTTTAAAAAAAAAGAAAATAGAGAAGAAAAATATCTTCTATAGGAGTAAAGTCAAGAACAGAGTGGACATTTCATCACAATCTATGTAAGAAGGCAAAGTGCAATCAAATATTTGAAGTGTTGAAATTAAAAAAAAACTGCCAATAAAAATTATACATTGAGCAGCACTCTTTACAATAGGTAAGACCTGGAAACAACCTAAATGCCCAAAAATAGATGAGTGGATCAGGAAGCTGTGGTACATATACATGATGGAATACTACTCAGCAATCAAAAATGAAAAACTAGATGCATTCATAGGAACATGGATGGAACTGGAAGGGATTATGCTCAGCGAAGCAAGTCAGAAGGCAAAAGAAAAATACCAGATGGTTCCCCCCTAAGAGGAATATAAGGGAACCAAATAAGGATTGAGGAAAGGAGTAAGAACAACAATAATAATAATTACAACAATAAAGACACAAAAACCAAAAATGAAAAGAAAAGGACAAATTGGGGACACTTGGTGGGGAGGGAAGAGGGGAAGTGTTGAGGGCAGACGGGAGCACGGGGGACTGAGGTGATGATGGTGCACTGGTGTTACGGTGATGGGGAATACATGGGGATTACAATTGATGTCAAATATATATAAATTTAAAAAATTTATAAAAATAAAAAAAAATTATACATCCATCAAAATTATTCTTAAAAAAAGAAGAAATAGATTGTCTCATACAAATAAAAATTAAATTGTTACCAGAATAGTCCTATAAGAAATTTAATTTCTTTGAAAAGATAATTATATCACTCAGAAACTTGGATCTACATAAAAAAGAGTGTCAGAATAAAGAATAGTAAAATGAATACTTTATTTTATTATTCTTAATTTATCTAAAAGATCTGTTTGCTTAAAGCAATAGAGTAAAAGATTGGGTAGAACATATGAGAGGGAAGTATTTTACAGGAATTTCACAAGGAATGGGTGGAGGAATTGGGAACATCCTGTTATAAGGTCTATGCACTCCACATGAAGTGGTACAGTGTTAGTTGACAGTCAATTTAGATTGCTTTTAATCTATATAGTATGAATTCTAAGGTAACCAATAAAAACATTTTAAAGGAAGTATAAATTATATACCAAGGAACATTTTTAAAAATCACATAAGATGCTCAAATTAAACTTAAAGAAGACATATGAGGCAAAAAAAAAAAAAAACAAGTTTCAAAAGCAGTAACAAAAGTGGTAAATTCTAATTCCAAGTATATAAATAATCATTTTAAATGTAAATGTCTAAATTAGTTTTAAGACAGAGATTGTGAAAACTGGAGAAAGAAACATAATTCATGCCATCTAGAAAAAAATCACTTTAAAAAAATGGCTAAATGGTGGAAAAGGGAGATAATATATATATATTAACTAAGTAAAACTGCTACAACTATTTAATTTCAGACAAAACAGAACTTCAGAACAGGTAAGATGACCAGGGATAAAGAGGGTGACCGGGGATATAGAGGGAAATTATATAATATAGGGGGAGTATTAAATGTAATATAATATTCTCCAAAAATACATAAAAGTCATAGCCATCAGCCCATCTAACAACAACAACAAAAATACATGAGGCAAGATAGGAAAAGAAAGGAAAAATAGACAAATGTGCTATTATGTTTGGACACTTCAACACATCTCTGTCAGTAACTGATAGATCAAGTAGGCTGAAAATCAGTAGATTTGTGATCCAAACAGCACTATCAATCAATTTGATCAAATTGACATATAGAGACTACCCCACCAAACAACAGTAAATATTATTCTCAAGTACACATGGAACAGTCTCCAAAACAAATGATATGCTGGGCTGTAACACCCACCTTAAAATTCTTTAAAAAATTACATAAATTATACTCTCAGATAAAAACAGAATTAAACTAAATATCAGTAACAGAAAATGCCCAAATATTTGGAAAACAACACACTCTTAAGTAACCACCAGACCAAATAAAAAACTTTCAAAGAATGTTTTAAATACTTTCAATTAAATGGAACATAATCTATTAATTTGTGGGCTGTAGCAAAGAGTTAGAGGAAAATTTATTGCATTGAATACATATTACTAGAAAATAAGAAAAAATTGAATTCAATAACATAAACATCTATTTTTAAAAAAAAAACTGGAAAAGGAGAACTAAGCATAGAATAAATGGGGGGAAGAATTATAAATAGGGAAAATAAATGAAAACAAAATATACTTTCTTGAAAAGTTTAACAAACACTGATAACAATGCTTGAAAGGGGGAGGTTGGAATCCCTCAATTTAATAATGGAAACAATGGTGTAAACCAATATTAATTCAATAATATCAGGGAAGTAATATGAAAAATTCTTAGGCCCACAAATTTATAACTAAAATGAAGTGTATTAATGTTTTGAATTATATAATATACTACAAACGACTTAAGGAGAAAGAAATCATCCAAATAATACCATAACTATTGAAGAAACTGAGTTCATCATTAACAACCTCCAAAATTGAAATTGCCAGGTTCAGGTAGTTTTACTAGTGACTTTATGAAACATTTAAGGAAGAAATGATACCAACACTCAACATATCCTCAAGAATATTTCTTCATGAAAGAAGGAACATATCCTAACTCATTTTATAAAACCAGCAATACTCTAATTAAAATGAGGTAAAGATTTTTTTTGTAGAATCATTGAGATTTTCTATGTAGATTTCACCTAGAATAAGGTTTGTTTTATTTCTTCCTGTCCAATATGTATAACAAACAATAGAAATTTTAAAATTTTAGAACGCCACTTATAAATCACCATAAAAGGTAATATTTAGCTACAAGTCAACAAAATAAGTAAATGACCTGTATGAAGAACACTATAAAACACTGATAAAGAAATCAAGAGATCTAAATAAATGAAGAAATACTATTCCATATTTGTGCATTAAAAGTCTCATAATAAGGGATCCTTTCCTCCTTACTTGATCTAAGAGTTAACATAATTCCAAAGTCCCAGCAAGTTTTTACATGACTAATTCTAAAATTTGCATAGTCACACAATACTGAATCAAAAAAAAATTTGGAGGGCTCACACAACTCAATTTCAGCATATAATATACTATTGAGTTCCACTGGAGAAAATATGGTATTGGTCAAATAATAAGCACATAGTTTAGTGGAAGAGAATGAAGATTTCACATAAATAGAGTCAAATGATTTTTGACAAAGGTGCAAGTGTAAGAAAGAATAGTCTTTCCAACAAGTAGAGATGGGAAAGGTGGATATCCACATGAAATAACCTTGAGGGCTGAGGTAAGTACATACAGATGTACTTGTATGTGTCTAGAGTACTTGTAGTGTCAGAAAGTAAGGAAGTGAAAACAGGATGATGTCAGAGGCAAACTGAAAGAGTACCCAATGGCCAAAGCTAGAACAATGTGAGTAATATTTTTTAGAATATAGACCATTTATTTGCTGACATTTATTAGAATATAGCCCAAAGTATTAATATAAATATGAGTCTATACTGATAAATGGTTTCATAAATTAGTGAGAACAGAAAAAAATCTCTCATGCAGAATTCCAAATAATATAAGGAATTATGTATTCTAGAGGTGGATCATAATTCCCTACGTCCTTAGCATGGGAGGAACTGATAGTTCCTCTAAATAGTATAGAATTAAAAGTGTGGCTATGAGATACCACCTCACCCCAGTGAGAATGACACATATCAAAAAAAAGTAGCAACAACAAATGTTGGTGAGGATATGGAGATAAAGGAACTCTCTTACACTGCTGGTGGGAATGCAAGCTGGTCCAACCATTACAGAAAGCAGTACGGGGGTTCTTCAATCTACTAAGAATGGAACTTCCATAGGATCCAGCAATCCCACTCCTAGGAATATACCCAAAAGACACAAATACACTTATTCAAAAGAATATCTGCACCCCAATGTTTATAGCAGCACTCTTTACAATAGGGAAGACCTGGAAACAACCTAAATGCCCAAACAGATGATTGGATCAGGAAGCTGTGGTACATATACATGATGGAATACTACTCAGCAATCAAAAAAGATAAACTAGACTCATTCATAGGAACATGGATGGAGCTGGAAGTGATTATGCTCAGAAAAATAAGTCAGAAGGCAAAAGAAAATACTGGGTGATTTCCCCCTTAGGAGGAATATAAGGGAACCAAATAAAGATCAAGGAAAAGAATAATAACAGTAATAATAATAAAAAAACAACAAAAACAAAAAGACAAGGACAAATTGGGGACACTTGGTGGGGAGGGGAGAGGGAGAGGGTTGAAGGCAGATAAGAGCACAAGGGACTGAGGTGATGGTACACTGGTGATATGGTGATGGGGAATCCATGGGGATTACAATTGATATCAAATATATATATATAAATAAAGACAAAAAAAAAGAATTAAAAGTGTGGGACCTAGGGAAAGAGACTGGCTTCACAGTGGAGAAACTTGACATATGTGACAAAGTTTAACATCATCAGTGATAAATTATGATAACATGTTTACTTGATATGATGTAGTAAGAACAGAACAGATTCTGTAGTCTTCCAAGAAACCACAACTAATTTAATCATAAGTAAAACATCAGAAATACTGAGAAACATGCACACAATACCTGACGAGTATTCTTCCAAAATGTCAAGGTCATCGAAAATAATATTTAAGTAATTGTCTCAGTCAGAGGGCACTAAGGAGGATGAAGACCAGTGATAATGCTCTCTTCCATATGGAATCCTGCAACAGGAAAAGAACATTGAGTAAAACTAAATAAATCTGAATCAAGTTTAGGCTTTGGTTAGCAATAATGAGTCAATATTGGTTAATTAGTTTGTACAAATATACTACTGTAAAATGACTGTTTACCTCTGATATAGAATATGAGTTAGTTATTAAGGTCTACAAAACATGGTATATTGATATTCAATCCCTTATAAATTAAATAAATGTAATAAATGATCAAAAGTACATAACGTCTCTTCCCTCTTTTAGAGTCCCATCTCTTATTTCCTTCTAGTCCATTTTTCATAAGCCAAGACAACTCAAAAACACCCCAAACCCATAGTAGTGTAATCCAGTTAAGCTGAGTTAATGGTTCCCTGACAAGTTTTCCTGCTGTATATTTTGGGGGAAACTTGAAAATAACCTTTGTGAAATGGTTTTCATCCTTGGCTATCTCCATTCCTTGTCTGAGGTGCAATCCTGGAGCTAACTCTAGAATCTATTTCAAAAACAAGGGGAGAGAAAGAGAAAATAACTGCAAGCCAAGTGTTCCTGAGGTTCCTAGGGAAAACTTGCAAAGGAAAGGAAGGAAAGCTTATTCAGAGGATATTTTTATCAAAAGAATGATTATTGGAATTGGAAAAAGCCACGGACAAGATACTTGGGCAAGATGTGGAAACCAAGTCTTAGAGAGATAAAGTGACTCACCCACAGGCATAGTTTGTAAGTCAAGGTTTGTATTTCCAAAGAGTATATAATACATCTTTCTAAAATAGCATGCTTCTCACACTTTAGTCTTTTACCTCCCTTAGCAAATTTAACCTTTTCCATACAGCTGTTGAGATAACCTACTGATCATATAACCTAAATCAACACAAGGGACATATCTCAGAAAATGCTCCCATACTGCCTCCCTTTTCATTATTGAAAACCATGAGATGAAAGTCTTTAATAACTCACTGCACAAGTGGGCCATTACTGTCAGCATATACCAGTCAGCCATATATTATAGCTTTTTACTTCTCGACACAAAATTGCTTTGAAATTTACATTTGCTATAAAGGATTCAAGTCCATCACTATTAATTTTCTTCCACAAATTATGTTTAATTATCATCTCTTTCCACCTATGAAGAAACCCCTCTTGTTTCTTGTACTCCTGCCTCCATATAGCTCTCAAGAAGAGTTTCCTCAGCATGAATCTTTGAAGGTGATTTTATATCCCTTACATGCCCTTCTTCATCAAGCCCACATAGCCTACTTAGAGATATGGAAATGAATGGTTTGCCTGGCTCCACATTTCCTGCATACATATGAAATCTGGTCTTCCTAAGCAGGAAAGAGAAGTTCATATTTTCCAGTTTTAACCTAGGGACAATTAGGCTAGAAATATTCCATTTTAAGATTCAAAGCAGCTTTGAAATCTTCCGATGATTGATTGCTCAACAGTTCATATGCCATCTACTAAAGAAACTTATTGGAGATTCAGCTATCCTTTTAATGTTTCAAGAATCATATTTATTCTCTCCCTTAATTTTTGAGCCCTGCAAGAAACTAGTTCACATGACAGAGAGAGATCCAGAAATTTTCATTTAATTCCTGTGCTTCTTCACCACATGGTATCCAAAAGTAGCATGAACTTGGTAGTCATTGATATCAGTAGTCAAATCAAAACTCTACCAAGAACTTTGGTAACATCAGGTAAATTCCTTCTAAGCCCCGTTCTCTTCACCTTGAAATTACTTTAAATTTAATTAAGATTAACATCCATTATGATTGTTACACTCAAGGAATTCAAATGTTAGTTGTCTTCCCCATCTACACTGAAGTAATATTTTTGTTTGCAACTGATCAAAACTCACCTCAAATTAAATTAAGCAAAAACAGAATTTACTAGCATAACTAGGGAGCCCTGGGGTGCCTGGCCTCAGATATAAGTGGATTAAGTTTCACAGATAATGTCCCTGTGATTCTTTTATCTCCACTTGGAGTTGTCCAGAATGTAAGTACTTATCCAATGTATGGCAAAATAGTCAGTGTCAGTTACGGATTTTCAGCCTCCTCTCTTAGCAGTCCTCCAGTCAAGAAAATTGTCTCCTAATGTCTATATATCAGTTTCAAGGAAGATTATAATTGGTTCACTTGAACAAATCAGGTAATATTGCTTCCCTCCCTGAACCTTCCATGGCTTCATATATTGCTTAGACTGAAATTCAATTTCTTATCCTTGGACAGCTAGTCACTATGTGAACTGACCTCTAACTCCATGCTGCTCAGTCTCAACCAGATTCATTCTAATCCATTCACCATACTCCAGCTACAAAGGTCTCCTTTGGTTTCTAGAATAACACATGATCGTTTCCATTTTAGGATGTTTTTCCCTCTCTCCCTCCCTCTGCCTGGAATTTTCTGCCACCATCCCTCTTATGTGGCTCACTGATTATGCCTAGGAATTCAGGCATCAATTCAAGGGCCATCTCTTAGTTGAAATAAAAGATACTTTCCATAACTTATAGAATAATATTGTGTCATTATGTGTGATGTTCTATTTCCTATCTGGTTACTACCCCATTCATTATGGGAGTTGCTATGCAAAAGTACTAAGTAACTTACAATTATAGCATAAGAATGCTTCCTGACTTATCTGACTTATCTACTTATTAATAGTCTAACTTCCTGAAATGGTCCAGGTGATGGTAAGAACACAATGCTACATACTAGGTGAATGACTCTTTTAATTAGATGTAGCAACATGTATTCAAATAGCTCTTGTTTTCATAGACATTGACTAATTGTTTCATAATTAGCTCCAGCTCATTTACTTCCTTCAATGAATGAAGAGTTTTTTGAGCTTGTTGTGAAGTCATTAACTGGTTAAAATAGATTTGACAATGATCTATAATATTAAAGTAATAAAAAAAAAAAAAACCTCTGTACTCTGTTTAAATAACTCAAGGAGGTTCTATATTTTGACCCAGAAACAGCTGACTGCAGGTAATCCGGAAAAAAAAAAAAAAAAAACTTCATTATTATCATCATCACTAAAACATTAAGTTTCATGATTTTTGAAAATAATGTAAGGCAGGAGAGATTTACTCTGCTGCAGGTCATAGTCAGGGTTAATTAAAACTGTCTTAGTTATGAATTCAGATAGAACTATAGCTCACTCTTTCACAATCTTGCTAATGTCTAGGGTCTCAGTTGCCACACACTGAGTACCACAGACTTTGGTATAAAAGACAGTGCCTCTGACCATTGAAAAAAAAGAAATATGAGTTTATTTTGTATATATCTGCACTGTTTTGATAAAGGAAAATCAGAGATCTTGATAGCCAAAAAAAGAAACTTAGTCTTGTCACAATGAATTCATAGCATCAGGTCTCATCAGGTGCTGACATGAGCTGAGAGGACCATAAAAATACATTTATAATATCTCTTACTAATTTCTTTCTAAGAGTCTATTATTAAAAAAGCCATCATGGGCACAAATTCATATACAGTGTTTGAAACTATTTTCTGAGAAACTGGGGGAAAATCACTAAAGAAGCAAGATGTCCCATCCCTTGTGAGAAGTCTCTCGCTCATTGACTAACTGTTGAAACAGAGCTTGAAATGTAGACTTTCCTGAAGCTAACTCACCTGTCTATGATTCTGGGAAACTAGTTTGTGGCAGTGAAGAGGAAACCCCTCAATATATCTTGAACATGGTTTCTATAAATGGATTAAAAATGAAATAAAAAATATTAGATTTTCCACCTCACTTCTGTTTTCTCCTCTTTTATAAGCGCAGCCCTTCACTTCTCACTAGGAAATGGGCATCTTGTTCCTTTAGTGGTTTTCCCTGTTTCCCAAAAAGATATTTCCAAAGACTGTACATGAATTTTATGTCCCTTAAAATGTTAGACTCTTAAAAAGAAATTAGTAGGAAATATTGTAAATATATATTTTATGGAGCTTCATATGTATTGCCAAAATGGTACTCCATTTCTTTGTCTCAAAATTGAGACAGCCTGCAGCCACATAGTTTAACTCTCAAAACTGAAAATGTTGGCCAGCTATCAATATGACTTTACTCATTGTACCGGGAAATTGTTCACCATTAAGATAAGATTGTAATCCAATAAATAACTTCACTATTAGCTTCAGAAATTATCTGAAAGCTAAGTTAAATGGATAATTAATTTGTCCACCTGGACAAACATACCCTAAAACAACAAATTGCTCATGAAGAACAAATAGCTCATGTATTAAGCTATTTTAACTTGGAAGACTTGCTACAATATCCTTATCTTGCTGTGTTTACCAATCTTTAACAATTGTATCATAGACTTTGGCCATTCTTTATCACCTCTTCACAATAGACCTAACTTAAACCACTTGAACCTAGGTAGGTCCTCAAATCCTCTGCATTTCTACTCAAGAACACCCTCATCTGTGATATGACTAAAACTCTCCCTGACTCCTGAAGTAGTTTTTATAGTTAGACTCACTATAAAAGGTCATAGTTTATTATGTGGTTATTTTTGGAAATCAGCAATCAAAACATCTATCAAATTTATATCAACTCTCTCATTTTTCTGGCACCTTGGTAAATCTGGGGATTCAATGGTGACTAAAGGTGACCTAGGCTATGTCCTCCTGCAGGGGATATTTATTAATCAAATAATTACAAATGTATAAATTCAAATTATAATTAGTATTATAAGGGAAAGTTACAAGTTGTTATGAGCGCAAGTAACCAGACACAGCTAGCCCTCACTTTTCAAAAATTTGTATTACCTACTGTACCTCTACAAAAGATCTATTTTAGGACCTAATTTCACTGACCAAAAGAAATGAGAAGGATTTCCAAACTTTTATGACAAAAGGCAAACAGCAAAATAGTGTTCAGTGTTTAATTTGCAGTGAGTGAGCTGCTACAGTGGCAGTGTGCACAGAAGTTAGCCAGAGCCAAAACTTCAAGTGCCTTTCCTGAGAACTACTTATACAGACTGTGTATTTGGCATGACACTCCCGCTTTTACTAATGTGAGTGTTACTTTACATTTGATGTGTAATGTGGTGTCTGTGGTAGGTTCCTTTTGGGTCTAGGAATGCTAAAAAGTTTCTCCATATAAATTAATGGTGATTGCTTCTTTATGCTATTTTAACTTATGAAAGATCTCATAGGAACACTGCACTTTAGGACAGTGGGGGAAACCTGGAATATGCCACTTTTCTGGAGAATAAGGAGGCTGCATGAAATAAATACTATTTTGATGTGAGAATTCCAGGGCAAATTAGTCTTAACTAAATGATATGCTGAAGAAGATGAGAGTAAGGCGGAAAGGAAGTCAATGGCAGGGAAGGAGAAGCAACATGGAAGAAGGGGAGGAGCAAAGAAAGTGGAGGAGAAAGAGACTGAATAAAAGGAGAGGAGGAAGAGGAAGAAGGAATGAGATTAAGAAAGGTAATAGATGTGAGGGAGGGAAGAAAAGGAACTTCTATGAGTTCTCTATGCCTGCGGAAAATCTGTGACAGCTGAAAAATAAAAGTCCTCCTATCCTGGAATTGAGAGCAGAGAAAGAAACAATATGAAATAACCCTGGAAACAGCAGTAAGGGCAAACATAGAAGCACATAGGCCAGAAAAGTTGCACAATTTAATCTTTCCAAGAGAGCTATTTTATCATAGAACTGCTAATATTAACTATTACCATAGTTTTGGTGGGTGAGATGCAGTAATGACACTTGAAGAGGGTGATCCTATACCGCAAAATCAGAAGCAATGTTATAAACCAATGTTACCAAAATAAAATATAAAAATATTCTATTTTTTCTTTGATATTTTGAAAGATGAAAAATGTAACCTCATTTCTATATCTAAACCTTATTGATGAGTAAGTTCATTATTAAGCCTTATTGATGAGTTTAGAAAGAAAAGGTAATTTAACATTTTTACTCCTCCATTATAACTGATCTCTTCATATTCTTGATCACAGAGATTCCTATTTTCTTCTCTATTTCAGTAAGATTTTAGTTATTAAGCAATGCTAGTCTTTTAGTATAATTTCTATGAATGTTCCTTATAATCTGTCATTGGCCTTTAATCTTTATAGTGTTTTATAGATAAAACTTTTTTATGAAAATTAAATTCATGAGTAGTTTCATTTGTGATTTCTTCTTTGCTTTTCACTTCTTAATCCAAGGCATACTGTTTTTGAAGACTTTCATGGCTTCAATTTTTACAATTAAATCTTAAAATATAGAATCAGAATCAGAACTAAATACACTCTTTTGTCCTCAGTAATATTCTAGCAGAGCCATTTGTTGAATAATATGTCTTATTCCCTCACTGTAAGTTTTTTAAGTCACCTTTATTATATTTTGCTTTTTCAAACACTAGAATCTTTTATAAAGCCACCTATTCTATTTCATTTGTCTGTTTGTTTATCCTTGAGGTGGTACTGATTTAATTATTGGAACTTTACATTAAGTTTGATTATCTGGTTGCAGCCCGGCCTTATTCTCACCCAGAGATTCCTCCAGTGCACTTTAGAGTAACAGTATCAAGGTTTAAAGAAACAAACCCCACTGAAGTGCTAATTTGGACTATGATCCAGATTCACCTTCTAATAGTAGAATGCCATTCTACACACCTCATATAGCACATATATTATTTAACCTGCAGGTTCAGGCTTCCAAAGTTGTAGCTGGAAATACTAAAATTAAAGAACAGCATTTGAGGTTAGGTTTCACCACTTTCAGCAGGTGCCTGAAGAGGTCTTTTAATTTCTGCTTTCTCACCTATAAGAGAATAGATCCTGTGCATCACAGGAAGCTTTAGTGAGGAAAAGATAATGTATGAAAAACTTCTGTGTAGGGTTCTCAATTGCATTGTGAGTGTGTGGAGGCCTCTTAGACTAGTGATTCTTGGATAACAGCAATGTGTAAGAATTCAATGTAATTCTGGGGCTTGCCAGATTTCCCATAATTCTGGGTGCAAGGGATTAAGTCTCTGCATTATCAAGCTGTGAATAGCCACTGCAGCATGAATTCAATCCCCAGCCACATGGGACAC
Organism: Galemys pyrenaicus; assembly: GCA_019455555.1. Classification (NCBI taxonomy): domain Eukaryota; kingdom Metazoa; phylum Chordata; class Mammalia; order Eulipotyphla; family Talpidae; genus Galemys; species Galemys pyrenaicus. The sequence goes on from JAGFMF010011457.1 coordinate 180,298, forward strand.
ATGGCACAGCAGACCTCTCCTGTCTTGCCCACTGCTCCCCTCAGCAGGGTATTTCAGTAGATCTGCCTGTTCTGCTCACCCACTCTCTGGTGATTCTCTCATCCTCCACAGCTCTGGTCTGCACCCCTGTTCTTGTATGCATAAATTTAAAAAATCTTACGAAAAAATGAATTCAACACAATTCTGACATTATCTTCAGAGAGACATCACCTGATCCCACAGATGAAGGGTTCAGCCTCCCAAGATCCCCTTCCACCTCAAAGACCTGCCACTAACATAGGCTGCCACCTGAACTTTGACCAACTAGATGTAAATAAATCAGTTTCCCATGCCTTCCTCCTCATGTTTGATTAATTTGCTAGAGTGGCCCACAGAACAAAGAAAACCCAGTTAGTCACTAGATCAATTTATTAACAAAGGATATTATTCAGGAACAGCCAGATGGAAAAGATACATAGAGGTGTGGTGCTTGCATGCCCTCTCAAAATTCTCCAATTCCCCACCTGTTCGCCAACCCAGAAGCTCAGAAACCTCCTCCACTTGGCTTTACTAGGGAGGCTTTATTATACTGGAATTACACAGCGAACTCGTTGACCATTTATTCAACCTCTAGCCCTTTTCTCCTAGGAAATCTGGGAGCACAACTGATAGTTCCACCCTCTATTCATCTTTATTTCCCTGCAAGAACTCCCATTATCCGATCAGGTGTTTTTCTAAAGTTACATTCATTACCATAACAAGATATAATTTTACCATTCAATACTTAGGAAATGTCAAGGATCTGGGGAGCTGTAGCCAGGAACTTGGGATGAAGACCAAGTAGATGTGAAATATTTATACACTGGACTCTTGAATAGACATACACACACATGTATGTGTATGTATGTGTGTATTCTTTTATTAATCTTAATATCACAACTTTCTTGTAGGCTAAGATTAGTCTAATCTGGAGGTAGATTTGGCTCACCTACTAGTGGCCATGACTGAGCCATGGTTACACAAGTCACTCAAATGTTATATTCATTGTCCCTCACACCTTAACTGGTTTCTTCAGTCTATAACCTCCCAATTTTCAGATCAAGTCTTGTAATTAATATCATAAGAGCAAATATGTCAATACTTAAAGGATATACAACTTAATCCTGCTATAAAATGAGGACACTTAAAAACAAACCAAACAAAATAATAACTTTCGTCCACACTGAATCCCAAACCCAATTCCAAGCTCTTCAGGTTTTTCTTCAAGAGGGAAGGAAGGAAATATAATGGCTCCTTGTATGTTCATCCTACAAGAAGAAAGGGAGAGAGTGAGGGCTGCAGGAATGGACTGGAATTTCCTAATGCATACATATGAGGTCCAGCTAATAGCTCATCATGAAAAGAAAAGAAGAACTTGAGTGGGCCCTTTACGATTCAGCTGGCCTCCCAGAAGAAGTGGAGGCTAGCACAAATGAATTGCAATGAAGATAAAAATGTCCTCACGTTCTAAGATGAGAACTTTTTTCCTCCAGCTGGAGAGCTGTTTGCCCAGGCCCAGGCTTCTGGGAAAAGTGGATCCCAGAAAGGCCTCCCTGAAGGCATAGCTGCCCTCCCCTCCTCTGGAGCTGCGCTCCAGGTTGTCACACACCCCAGCACACCCGAACAAGTTAATTTGTAATCTTAGGGGGAAAATGATGGTCGCACTGTGTCTGTTACTGAACACTCTCCCTGCCAGTTTAAACAGCTGATTAGTTAGCACCACTGGAATCGATCCGCATCAGTTCCACCTGCATGCACCCACCAGGAACCACTTTATTGTAAATCAATCATTCTGAAAACATCTCACAAAGGGGCCAGGCTTCACTAACAAGCCGTCAATTCCTGCTGCCTGTTGGCAGCGCCCATCAAATGAGGAGTGCAAGCAACATTTATTCAAAAATTATCTTTTCAGGTTCTTTTGAGTCTGGGCAGGAGGTGGAGAAGCAGGGATGGATTGGAAGTTCCTAATGCATACACATGTGCAAAGTCATGGATCTGTCTCCCTGGAATAACCAGGTCCTCCCTTTTCAAAAAATGTAAGCTAAAGGTTTGAATAGGCATTTCACAAAGGAAAGTATTTGGGTGGCCACAAGCACATGAAAAAAGGGCTCTACACCACTAGTCACCCTGGAAATGTAAATTTACACTTCTGTAAGGTACCTCCACCATACCAGAATGACTAAAATTAAAAGGACTGCTAACATCCAATGTCAGTAAGGATGTACAGTGAACTGAACTTTCAAATGTCGTTGACAACACTGTTAAATAAGGTAAGTGCTTTGAACAACAGCTTAGCAATTTCTTATAAAACTCAATGCACCCCTACCCTATCACCAGCAATCTACTCCCACCTGTTTACTCAAGTGAAATAAAAACATTCTACAGTCTATTCCACACATTTTCACAGTAGCTTTTTCCAGAACACTTCAAGTCTAGAAACAGCCCACACTTTCAGCAACAAGTAAATGGATACACAATGTGGTATTTCCACAAACAGGGCATACCATTTAACAACAAAAGGAATGAGTTACTGACATACCATGGATGGATCTTAAAAGAATTATGCTGAGGGAAGGACGCTGACCCAAAGGAGTACCTACTCTATGACACCATATATAAGACTCTAGAGCAAACAAAACTAGTCAACAGTGGAGAAAAAAAAAAATCCATCACAGTTGTGGTTGGCTCTGAGAAGGTGGTATTGAGGGGCAACTGGGATGTGTCACAAGGGAACTTTCTGGAACGACTGTTGTATTCTGTATCTTGTTAGGCATTTGGGTTATACAGTCATATGCATATGTCAAAACTCAGGAGTCCACACAAGACTTCTATATTGTACTTTATGCAGATTTTATTTTAAAACTGAAAAGAGATATGCAAATATTGAGTTCAAAAAAGGCTGCTGAGCGTTTGGGGTGAGGTATACCAAAGGCTGAAAATTTCAAATAATATGGATTTGCAACTGGATAGTGAGATAAACAGAGGGCTAGAAATGGCATAAAACAAGTATAATTAAACCTAGTTGGGGAGGGGCATGATTTACTCCAAATTCTTTCCAATATTCTAGATACTGGAAAGTTTTGTAATACAATCTTGGGAGTGGCAAGAAGAAAGATGAGATGGAGTGCCTTCTTTACGCGGTCAGCTGCAGTGGCACACAGGGGCTTTGTGCCTGGGGTGCCTCCATGGATCCTAAATCAATCTTTGCCCTTATCCATGAATTAGGTAAAATGATTACAGTTTGGTCACCTGGAATCCGACAAACTTGCCAGGTAACACTGGAAATATACTCCTCAGTTAGAAGATGTGCATGGATTATAATTGGTTTCCAAGAGCCTCTGCAAAGTATGTTGGACTCTTTTTAACTAAAGAAAGGAGACAAAGGCATTTTGTCTTAAGATATTTTTCCCATAACTTTGGCGGCTTCTATCTGAATCTCAGTGTGTGGGCAGGAAAGCATGAGTAAACAGTGCTCGCCTTCTGGGTAATGGAGAGCTCTTCTGTTTGTGTTTGGTTCGAAGGCATGAAGGAAACAACCTGATTTTGCCACGACAGCCTCATGTAGGGACTGCTCAGCTCATTTGCTGACAGATGATTGCTTTGTCAGCTCTGCATGGTAGAGGGTAATTGTGTGATGACGAGTCCCTTGTAAAAAAGGCAAAACTCCAGGAATAGGCTAAGCAGTGGGAAGGAGCAGTATTGGCCTGCAAGGGACAACAGCTGAGTGCCTGTAGCCCAACAACCTCAGAGGGGGCTTGTGCAGGCACAGATGGGAGAGAGAGCTTAAAGTCACAGGAGAGACTGTCATGGTAATGAAACATCACAAGATAATGGCTACAAGATAACATGGTTAGGCCGTTAGGAGAAACCTTGGATTAATGAGCACTTGGTAATTGAGATGGAGCAGGATTTAAGGAGGCGTAGGTGTGTTGAAACTACTGGTACTGGTGTACGAGCTAAGTACCCTGCTGCTAAATTTAGATTTGCCTGGCTTCAAGTTCCACCTGGCCAGTTACTAGGTCTGTGACCATGGACAAATTTTTCCAAATTGCTAGGTCTTTGTTTTACCTTGTCTGAAAAATGTTTTAAATAACTGTATCCCACATATGGTTGTGAGGATTGTGAATAAGGCAAAAGGCTGAGAAGAATCCAGATACGAGATGGTTTCATGTAAATGCTCATTGTCACTGGGGGCAAACTGCCTTTTTCTGGGTCTCAGGTGGCCTCGAATTACCAGAATAGGGTACAAGGCTCCAAATATGCTCTCTGTTGTTTGGCTATTATCCACTCTCCAAGCAGGTTGCAGGTTTTGCTCTGGAGTATAAAGTATTACCACAAGCAGTATAAACGCAAGACCTCAGCAAAGCGGTTTTGGGATGAGCAAGTCATTCTTGCACAGGGGCTTTACACTTCTGAGCAGATAGATAACACCTCTTGGCCTTTATTTCCTCCTAGAATCAGCAGAATAATGCCTCTTGGGGTTATTGTGAGGATGAGAACAATATATATGAAGTGCCTTTCACCAAACCTGTCGCATAGTAGTTGCTAAATAATATATGCTAAAAGATCCATAAATAAGGGACCTCCCTGGTAGCATAAGGGGTTAAGCACCACACTATGAAGCATCCTCAGCCACTGAAGCACGAGTTCAATCCCAGGCCAGGGATGTGACCCACATGGCGCAGCAGACCTTTCTTGCCTCGCCCATTTCTCCCCTCAGCAGTGTATTTCAGTTTATCTGCCTGTTCTATTGCCCACTCTGACTCTGGTGAATCCTCACCTCTGGTCTGTTTTTGTATGCGTAAATACATCTTTAAAAGAATAAAAAAATTAAAAATACATAAATATAGGTCTGCACGCATGTATGTGCACAAATGCATATATGCACATATGCAGAAAGCATAAATACACACACACATAGCAATAACTATCAAATGTATGGTTATATTAGTTTCAGTAATTCCAGCAGCTATCCCTCCTGCTTCTGACTGTGCAGATACCTCTCATTTTCTTTGTCCTTTTCCCAATAAACCTGTCCTTTAAGAATGTATAAATAATGGTAATTCCAAAATAACTACTGCCAGATGAGGGCTGCAGGTAAATATTTATTTAGACATATCAGTACCCTCATATTTTTTAGATCTAGGCAATTGAGAAAGCAAGGGTCCAGGAAATTATGAATGGTAATGGGCTGAGGGCAGTAGTAGTGATGCCGATGGCCATGAAACTCTACCAAGTTTTTCTTTTCGGTTTCAGAATTTATGTTCATTCAAATCCTCCCCTTATGAACACTTTAAAACCACTAAGCAAAGTAATATGTAATCTTAACTTGGACGAGCGAATTGAGAACTTGGAAAATACAACGTTTCACTCGCTTTTTTGTTAAACTTGTTTGATAATCTTTCATGTGTTCAGCATAGTGCTCTAGACTTCAGGCACAATGAGGACTGGGGCATTATAACTGTGTACAGGGGATTCAAATCTAGATAAAACAGCATTTCTTAAGGCTTTACCAGGTTTTCCCTAAAAAAAAGTTTCTAGTTACAAAAACAACTATGAATTTTGTGTTCCTGCTTATCCCCCTGTAGAGATTCACAAGCATGTGGTTATATTAAATGTCCTGAGTTCTAGGAAAACCTCTCTACCTTGTAACTATTTCCACCAAAGAATCTTCTTACCAGAAAGACATGCATTTATGTCATTTCAAAAGTCTCTAGCCCATGGGACAGGCAGGTAAACACGTGATGGCCTGTGACCAAGGCTAGGACAGATTGGGATCCTCACTAGCCTAAGAGCAAAGAAGTTATTAGCCAACGTCCAGAAAGACTCTCATACTGAGCCAAGGTCATGCAGCCATGGACGTATTGGGATAATCCCAGGGATGCTCAAACTAAACCACAGTGTTTCTAAAAAGAAAAGGCAGACTCCACATTTACTCTTCCACTCTAAACACAGATACTCCTAGAAATACGATGTTAAGGCTTAGCACCAGTCTCTCAACATATAAAGCAAGGAGGTTAAACTTGGACATTTCTAATCACATGTTGGTGACCCCTGGTTTAATGTGTTAAATGTAAACTCTGCATGGTTTGATTAAGGACCTCAGATCCACAGACCAGACCAGCAGGGCATTTCTGTTGAAGCCACAACCCCAGTCCAGCTAAAGAGTGAGGTTCCTTACAGAGATTTAACTTGTTAATGGTGAAGAGTATTGATTAGGCCAAACAAGATCAAACATGGCATCATAATAAATACCATGAAATAAAAGCTTCCAAGTTAGATTTGATCTATAGTAAAGACTTTGGAATTCAAAAATCCCAGAGCATAATTGATTTCAAACCTCCACTTCTGAAGGACATCGTCATTCCAATGGGTAGCTCTAGGTTATTCTAGAGGTACAAAACAAAGATGCACATATGAGAATAATGCCAGATGTGTGATGGCTACAGTCACCTGGTAAGCCCTCCTCTGCACTGCTTATGTTGTCATCACAGACATTATGAGCATGTATAGAATACTATGTTGTGCAGACGAGGGTCTCCAACTCCATTGGTGTAAATATATAGCCACATACTTTTACGAGGAGATAAAAAAAAAGGGACGGGGATATTTTTGAGTTAAATTTGTTCATGAAAGAGGTAGAAATCATGAATTGTCACCAGTTTTTCCCAACTTGAGAAATGTGATTTAGAGAACGAATTCATACCAGTCTCACTAATAATATAATGCTGACATTAGCTTTAATTAAAACTGGCATTTGTGGGCAACTCAATAGTAATGTACTGATAAAAATGGGCTCTGATTGTCCTGACCTAACCGAATCTTGATGGTACTCATCATGTTCTTAAAAGCTTGCTTTGCACACAGACATCCTCTGTATTAGCATAATTAAAGTCAAAAGACAGAGAAAAAAATTTACTATATTACTAGTTCCGAGGCTAAATAGTTCTATAGTTAAAGATAACTTCTATAATTTCATTTCAACAAAAACAATATTGTCCATTAAACCTAAATTAGTAAACTTGAATTTAATGGCTTTATAGTTTTAATTTTTAAACTATTTTACTTGATAGCTTATAGTTCTCAAAATTTTTAATAGTTTAATAAGAGCTATATGCAGAAAGATTTTCATCCTTACTTTTATACTGAGGCATTTATTAAAAACCCTATATAATACATATAGTATCTATTATATGCCTGTTTTAAGTGCATTGAAAGTATTTATACATTTAATTTTCATAACAATGTTATGAATACAGATATTATTATTATCCCCATTTTACAAATGAGGGCACTGAGTCAAAGAGAAGTTTAATGATCTAGCCAAAATCATATTATCAGTGAAAATCATATCCGAGATTTGAATCAAGCAATGTGGTCCCTGCATCTACATTCTTTCCCCCCAACCCATGAACCCTTTGGTTTATCTTTGACCTTTTGATCTTTTTTTTTTTTTAGCATGTCTGGGTAATGGGATTCTTTTTTATATTATTATTAATTATATTTGACATCATTTGTATTCCCCAGTGAGTACCCACCACCATTCCACTCATGCACCATCACCTCAGTCCCTTGTGCATTTTCTGCCCTCATCCCCATCTTTTCCCTCTACTCCTTCCCCTCCCCTCCATGTTCCCTTTGGTTTATCTTGGCTTTTTGGTCTTGTTGAGTTTTTTGTTTGCTTTTGGTTATAATTGCCCATTTCCTTGAGCTTATTCTTTGTTGTTGTTGTTCTTTCATATTCCTCCTAATAGTGAAGCCAGCCAATATGTTTCTCTTGCCTTCTGACTTGTTTCACTGAGTATAATTCCTTCTAGTTCCATCCACGTTTCTAAAAATGTCCCTAGTTTCTCATTTTTGATTGCTGAATAATATTCCCCTGTGTATACATACCACATCTTCTTGACCCAGTCCTCTACTTTTGGGCATTTGGGTTGTTTCCAGGTCTTATCAATTGCAAATGGTACTTCAATAAACATAGGAGTACAGGTGCTCTTTTGGATCACTGTTTTTGTGTCCTTTGGATAGATTTCTAGGACTGGGATTGCTGGATCATATGATAGTTCCATGTCTAGTAGACTGAGGAACCTCCATACGGTTTTCCATACTGGTTGGATTAGCTTGCATTCCCACCAGCAGTGTACTAGGGTTCCTTTTTCTCCACATCCTCGCCAGCATTTGTTGTTGTTGGTTTTTTTGATTACACTCTTTTTTTTTTTTAAAGATTTTATTTATTTACACACACAATAGGCAGGGTTTAGGCCAGATGTGGAGGGTGAGAGGATTCACCAGGGGCAGAGCAGGGAGCAGAACAGGCAGATCAACTGAAATACACTGTTGAGGAGAGCAGCAGGAGAGGCAGGAGGGGTCTGCTGCACTTGTGGGTCCCCTCCCTGGCCCGGGATGAACTCACACTGCAGTGGCTGTGGAAGCTCCACAGTGTGGCGCTCAACCCCTTGCGCCACCAGGGAGGTCCTGCATCTACATTCTTAAATAATGTCAAGCACTTTAAGCCAACCTGTGACATTTTTTTCTTTGACATTGCTCAAGTTTGAGAAACACTGTTATCGTCCATTTGATTTCTTGAGAAGAACTTAGAGACGATTCAGTCTAATATTCTTCCTTTTAACCAGGAATAACCATAGGCCCAGGGGGGGAAAGGCAAGTATTTTTTGGAATTATTCATTTGTCGCTTTGTAATGTTATTTCAGTCATTTCAACTGTATCTGATCTCTCTATAAAGTTTATAGAGAGACAAGGTCACTGTCTTTTCTATCCTCCAAGAGCCCTCAGTCAGACCTACACACAGAGTAAAACCTACAAAACTCACCAGAGCTAAAACAGGCTCAGATGAGATGGAGACCAGTTAGGGATCTAACTAGTTGAGGACTACTTGGGTACTTCTATTTCCTCTCAACTGTTATAGGAAGTCCTTAATAGGCTATAGTTCTGGGCTGCATGGGCCACTGAGTTAACACTAAATGTCTATCCTGATAATATGCCCATTCCTTTTTCATCCTTCCACATTGGCCTGGAGAACTACTATTTAAACAGTAAGACCCACTGTAATCCTGTCTTCCTCTTTTATACTTCCTGTGATCCAGTCAATCTGACTTGCTGATTTCACTCTGTGTCCTCACTACACTCCATCTCTACCTCTATTACTACGCGTCTTACACTGTGGTATACGTAACTATATTTTTATTCCAGTGATTGATCTTTAAGGAGTAGGGACCTTGTTCCACTTATTTTGCTACCCTAGCACATAAGTTAAGGTCTCCATTGTAGTCCATTCCCGAATTCTTGAGTTGAACCACTAGTAACTCAAAGGTAACTGTATTTTGAGGTCTTTGAAGAGGTAATTAAATTGAAATTAGGCAGAAGAAGAGAAGAACACCAGGAATGTGTTCCCACAGACCAAAAGTCACACGAGGACACAACCACAAGGCTGCCATCTGCAAGGAAAAGGGGCTGGCCTCAAAAGAAACCAAACCTGCAGTACCAACACCTTGAACTTGGACTTCTCTGCTCCAGAACTGTGAAAAAATTAATCTCTCCTGTTTAAATTACTCTGTTTTGTTACAGCAGTCTAAGGAAATTAATACTGCTAGTAAAAACTGTTCACATGTATTTGATGCCAAAGTTATAGGTAGATAAATGTTTGTATTTATAATTTTATTTGTTTATATTTTATGTAAAAGTGACTTGTCCAAGGCTACTTGTCCAGAGCAAATTGATGAGAGACTGTGATTAAATAAATCTACTCATGTAGATCTCATCTCTGCTTTCAACCCCCAATTTATGTTTTTATGTTTTATGTGATTCATTTTATGTGATTTTCAATTTATATGAACAATGAGTTGGTTCCAACAACATAAACCACACAAATACTTGCACTTTGAGAGAAAATGCCTGATTGATTCCATTAGGATCAACTGAGGTACAGAAGGTAAAAAGAAAAAGCGTGTATGTATATCCATCTGTGTGTGCATATGCACACTCTTAGGGGCACACAATCATACAACATGATTAAATTTATCAAAATCCTCATGCTCTCTTTTTGGATCTGATGGAGTCTTAGAAGAGAAAATCGGGAAAGGAGGCAGCACAAGACCAGAAATTGGAGGTGGGGGTAGAAATGATTAACTCATTTGTCAAACCAGCTGTAGGTATCCACTGCTTAGAAAAAGCCTTAGGTATCCACGGCTATAGAAAATGGCCCTAGGCCCAGAACAGAGGCGGAGATATGGAGACTGAGTGTCATTAGAGAATCACCAGTCCTTACAAGTTAACCCAATCACACCCTAACAGTGATTAATTTAACAACAGCTAATAATTCCACAAAGGAATTAACATCTCCCCAAAGAACACCAATCAGAACAACTTCTGCACTGGCAAAATGCAGCTTTATCCCAAGACCATGCATCTGTGTCTTTGCAGGTGTCTCTCTTTTTTTCTTTCTCCTTTTCCTAATAAACCTGTCCTTTTTAAAATGTAACCTTTGTCTGCCTGTGTCTGTGCAAATGTCTTCCTCTCCTGAATAAACTCTCCTGGGACAGACGAAAGGGGAACTCTGTCGAAACTTTTCACAGAGGGAACTCAAAGACCAGCTCACTGAACCCAACATCTCAGTAAAATGACATCTGATCCATAATCTCATTCATATTTTTAATATTTTCCCCCAAATAAATGTCTGTGATTTAAACAGAAACTGTAGACAGGAGGTGGGAGACGCTATGGTAATCCTATAAAAACAGAAATAGAGATGGAAAATGAGCCAAGACAGCATCTGTTCCTGATTGGTAGCTAGGACAAGGGCACCAAATGCTTGAGACTGGGCCCATATGAGACAAACATGGAGAGAAATGTGCAAAGAGATGATGGGAAGCTTCAAAGACATTTTGGGAGTTTCTTCCCTCAGCTCTCATGGCTCAGTTCTGTGCTGAACTTTCTTAGCCTTCAAATATTTTTTTAAGTCCTGTTCTGTAAGCTGTTGAGGTTCAATAAATGTTTGTTGAATGCAATGAATGAATCAAAGGAGCTGATTTAACTGGGAACACACTTTAATGTTGATCGTACAAAAAGGAGGTGGGTTCCCATACTAGCTCACAGTAGAGAAAGCAATTCAATTACCAACACTAACAGACAATAAACTCAGACTAAAACACGGCAATTTTATGAGACATTTGGCAGCAGCAACTTTTCCTTCATTCCTCCCTTCCTTTTCCACCCCCTATTGACTATTTGTAAGTGACACAGCATGGTATTCCAGCTTTTTCAATTTTTTCCTGAATCTCCTAGTCACTGTCGGCTGATTAGTCATTTGTTTTCCTTTTCTCCTCCCCATACAGTTGGATAACTCATATGGTCGACAGGCGAGGACTTGGCATGTGCTAACACCACACACACAATGAATGGGAACCTTATTTGTTTAGAACTGGGGAATAGAGTTGGAAAGAGGTTTATGTACTGAAAAGGCCAGAATTTGTCCTGACTCCCTGGTGGTTGAGTAGGTCAGAGAATGAAGTAACCTTGAGATTTCTGGTTTCCTGCAAACAGGGCACAGGCATTCAGACCAGTGGATTAGCTAGTCTGTTAGTTAACACATGAAAATGCTTCACAATTTTCCCTGCAGGAGGTTGGTGAATGAAGGGGTAGGGAAGAGGGATTAGTTGGGAAATAGAACCTTGAAGAAAGAAGGCTGCTGATTTTTGGAAGCAAAGAGAGAGGACACAGTCAGAGGCACATAGGAATCTGTCTTTTGGATGACTGAGGATAGGATGGGGCTGCGATATATGTTTAGTCTCCAAAGCTCAGAGCTGCACAGCAACCTTTGTTATGTCAGAGAGACTCATGTTGGACAAGGGAACAAGGACGAGAGAGGACAGTGGGAGAAAGAATTACAGAAGGATGAGGGCACACAAGAAGGGGGTGCAGTGGGGGGAAGGGCAGCACTCTCCTCCCCTCCTTTGTGAATATACAGACAAGTCCATCAAAGCCGTGGCAGGCTGCAGTGATGAGAAAGATACATAATATGATAAAGCTTGGTAGCGGGCATGTGTGATTGAACAGACCAATGAAGAGATAACATTTGAAAGCTTTACTGCTTGGAAAGCTGTTAGCAAGCTGGTGTCCCCTTCATCATGTTTAATTTTACTTTTACTACCCTTCATTTGCTTTGACGGGTTGATGTTGCCATGGTGCAGTTGGAATTCTCATAAAAGTGCTGTTACCCTTTCAAGATGGCCATTTTTTTCTAGGGTTTATACCACATTTTATAGTTATGTCAGAAGGTTTACTTGGTTTATGAATTTTCCAAGCTCCAAGATTGCTCTCAAAACAACTCTGGGTTGTCTTCAGTTTTTGTCATTTAATTTGTGGTCTTTTAACACAGTCACGATTTTGGGTGCTGTCCCCACATAATTAAAAACGCATCCTATGGCTCATGCAAGTAAACAAAGAGCACATAGAGAATCAAGCCCCTCCCCTAGGTTTTAAGGTCCTGAATATATCTAACATTCTCTATGCTTCTGAATAGTATACTTGATACATAAAATGGTAATAAAATGACCTAACTATGACCAACATTGAAAACTAATGATTAATATGTACCCATATAATTTGATGACTCCTTTATTTCCTAACAATTCAAGGCTGGTAAATTGTATACGAGAAAAACATTTCTCATTAAATCCTTACTGAGAAGCCCAAGTTATGATTTATGATTAAGGTGTTCAACTTCTTCAATTATTACAAGTCTATTCTCTTATTCAGAGATTTAATTAATCACCATATCTATGTCTATGAATAAAGCAAAGGAATTGAGGGACCAGGTAACACCACATTTGGGAGGTAATCCAGAGATAGCCAAACTCAGCATACAATTGCAAGACAATGTGCTAAGATCTGTTATATAATTTAATTCAGTGAATTTAAATGTATTTTTGTGTTAAGAGTTGAGGGGAGACATCAAAAGTGCATTCTAAAGTCTATCGGTCAATTCTATTTAGGCCATTGCTCCACATTTCCTTGAAAGTTCAGAAATGTGGTTTTGAGAAGTAGCAACTATTCACCATAGGTTACTTTAATCAATTGCCACAAACTTTAGTGGTTTAAATAATACAAATTCATTATCTTAGAAAGCTGGATTTCAAAGTCCAAAATGAGTTTCACTCTACTGAAATCACAGGCTCAGCAGAGTAGCAACCTTCGGCATGCTGTAAGATAATCTCCTCCCTTACCTTTTGCTGCTTCTATAGTCTGCTTGTTGTGGGATGCAAAGAAAGCCCCCTCCCCCCAGCCCTTCTTGTGCTAGCAACATAACCAAAATGGTATAGCCAGTTTTTAAAGGAAACGTCAGTTTAATAACTTACTATGGAGAATCTGCATGACTGTACATTACAGAGGCTAATAGAGCAGATCAAGAGTATTTATTTTGTGATTAAGTACTTGGGCCATCAGGGAAAGAAGAAACAAAGGGAGACTCACCTGATTAGGGGATTACTTCATCTTTACTCAAGGAATAAAGATAAGATTCTCAGGGGGACATATTCACAGATAAACCTACACCTATTTGATAACCCTCGGTCTACATTTATCTAGGTTGTATGTAAAGAGGACCAGTGGTTGCCTCTGATTAGGGAACAAGCAAATGACTGAGACAAGGACAAAGCTTCTCTCAGTCTCTAGATCCTACACTGCTCTTAAAATAATCTGCATTCTTCAAGGCTCATGGAACCTCAGATGGCTCCTTTTCCCTACCAACGTGTAAGCCTACCAAGATGAAACTTAATGGAAGAAGCCTACTCTTCTCATACTGAGAAAAAAACTATCTGACACTTTGGGGGAGACTGATCAAGACACACCTGCATTTCTTGAACTGTGGTCTCTGACCATTCCATAATCACAGCTGTCTTTGATTCTCCTCTTTGGCATCCTTGTGATGTCATTGAACCGATCCAGATAATTGTGAAAAACGTTTCCATTTAAGGTCAGCTGATTAGCAACCTCAATCCTATCTACAACCTCAATTCCTCATTGCCATGTGAAATGGCACACATACAGTTTTTATGGATTTAAATGTGGATATCATTAAGAGACCTTAATTCTGCCTGTCACTTCATCCACTGGAGTTAGCAGCATGTCAGAGGGCCTTTGGAGCAGTACAGAGAAGGTCTTCATATTAACAGTTGGACTAAATGACCAGAGGTCAAGTTAGAGTGTAAAGATTATATGACACATTGCAAGGAACTGAATTTCTCTAACTATAGCTTCTCCACTGGTAAAATAGACAGGGTAACCCAGTACTGCCCACAAGAAGAGTTCCAAAGATGCAGGGTATTTAATTACATATACACACAGCACTTAATTTTTTGTCAACTAGTTTACATTTTAATAGTTTTAGTTGTACTATTAAAAGTAACACAACAGTATGCATCCTATATCACTCTGATTATTTTCCTGATAATTTTCAAGTTGTAGGCACATTGGTTCCAATGGTGTTTAAGAATCTTGATGTTGTCCAAAAAGGCATCATTAGTGCAGGAATATATCCTAAAGGAGCACAGGGATGGGACAAAGTAATCTGCTCAGGCTCAGTCCTTCTTGGTTCCTGAAACCTGTCATGCAACGTTCAATAGCACGCTGTCATATATCATGGCCACTAAATGCAAAAGAATCACTCTTCATGGTGTTCAACTAAAGAAACTACAGGAAAGAAAACACACACACACACACACACACACAAACTGTTGGAGATATTACATTCCAAAAAATGGCCGAAAATGTCATAATGCATACAGAGCCCCCCATGATATTCATCATTTGTTAAATTTTTTCAGTCACACACACACATAAATAAGTATGCCCTGCAAGTTTACTTTAGAATCTAACCTCTGTGAGAGATTTGGCTCTTTTGTACCTAATGTAAATTGTGACAGCAATGCATAGTCAAAGTATTTATCCCACCAGTGACCATTCAGGGTGAACTTTGTGCCAGGTCCTGTTCTAGGTACATATGATGTCTCAATAAACAAAATGTTCCTGCCCTCTTGGGATTTACATTCCAGTAAAGTAATAAATGTGGTTGCTATTTGGTATTACTGATTGGTGAAGTTATTAGAACAAAGTTAATTTGACTAACCTTGATATTTTCAATACCCTAGCTTGACCCATAATTTAGGGTAGATAACATATGCCTAAATTATCTTCCCTGAATGACAATTCAGCTGAAAGTAGAATGTCAGGGCTTTTTTTGACTCTACTTAACATCACCTCTTTTAAGGAGACTCCTTTCTCATCATATGGATTCTGGTGGAATTGGCAATGATTAGAATCTTTCCCTTAACTACAGGCATAGAATGATAATTTAAGTGAGGTTAATTGGACTCTTTCACCCCTGCATTTAAATATGTGCTCATTCAGAAGAGATATATAGGAATATACAGTATTTGGCGACATATCTCAATATTGAGGGGACTCAGAGAGATAAACCCACAAACCCTGGAGTGGACTTGGTTTCTTCCTTTCTAATGACTCAGTTGTTCTACTCTTTTTAGTCAGTTAGTTCCCACTATTCTTCCCACAAATTCCCTTCTTTCCTAATGCATAATTTTGACCTTGAGTTAATCAGAATCAGCTTCTGTTCAGAGAACCCAAATATTTAGACACTGGATATAATCACCTGACCATATAGATCATAAGATACCCAGTGAGGTTTTCTAAGTATTTCTTTTGATGGATCCAAAGTCAAACCACATAATGACAAAGCTATATGGAGCTTAGTCCCTACTAATGTAAACTTCTGGTTTTTCAGGTAAGGAAATTTAGGTACAACATAGGTAGGTGACTTGCCTGAGTTGCTATCAGGATCTATGGCAGCTTCAGAACAATTTTATACAAAGGTCACATCAGTATTGACAGCAATTAAACTCTAATAGTTACTATTATTAATTCTAAAATAAGGAAGCAGTATAATTTTAACTGTAATTCAAGAAACAAACATTATTAAAGTAGTAATTATAAAGATCATACAGCTATGAAAGTAGCTAAATAGGTGTCAGTAGTTGGTGGGAGAGGGGGACTTTGATTTTATTTTTCCTACAATTTTTATGTGTGGCAAAAATTGTGAAAAAAAACTTGATTAGATTCTAACAACTGATTATCACATAGGATAATCAAACCTTTGGATCCATTTGCTCTGGTGCTAAGTGGCTTCTAACATGACTCCCATGACCTCCACATCCTAACAGTTATGCCCTATGTAATCTTTGAGTGTAGAGTGACTGACCTCATGCCTTTCTTCTAACTAGAAGTATGTGGAAATAGTGCTGTGATATCAGCTTTGTGATTCGATTACAGGTCATGATTATCTTGCCAGCACTCTCTGACTGACCTGGATGAAACACCATATGGAGAATCCACATGGCAAAAAAGTGAGGGTGGCCTCAGTCAATAACCAGCAAGGAACTGAAGCCCTGAATCCAACAGCCCTCGGGATGCTGAAGACTGACAACCACTTAAGGAGCTGAGAAGTAGATCTTACCTCAGTTAAACATTGAAGGTAGCCTGGTGAGAGATTCTCTAATCGATGACTCTGTTAATCCAGCCCCAGATATGGGATCTCCCAAACCTTGAAATAATAATTCTGCATTTTTTAAGCTACTACTATTTTGTGGTATTTATTAAAAAGCAATAGGTATTTGCCAAGACAATTCTTGATGAAATATAGTTTTTTTGGTCTTCTTGGGAGATTAAGGCTTTGGTATCATGGTAATATAAGAAAGTAAGTTGGTGGCCTCCCTGGTAGCGCAGTGGGTTAAGTAATGCACTATGAAGCAAACTGCAGCCACTGCAGCAAGAGTTCAATCCTTGCCGCTGGCCAGGGAGGGGACCCACATGGCGCAGGCAGACCTCTCCTGCCATGCCCGCTGCTCCCCTCAGCAGTGTATTTCAGTAAATCTGCCTGTTCTGCTCCCCATCTGTCTCTGGTGAATCCTCTCACCTCCCTGGACTATGGCCTGTACCCCAGCTCTTGTATGCATAAATAAATAAAATCTTCAAAAAGAAAACTCATTTAAAGAAAGTTGGGCTATGGATTTTGTGCACATTCAGGCCTATGTCCTTTGCAAAGTATCAGGAAGAGCCTCAGGTACTTCAGGGCCAACAACTGTAGAGTAGCTAAGGTTTGTGAAATGGGGACTTGCTATATACAACCTTTTCCTTACCCTCATACAGAGTTCACCTTACCTTAGCAGAAACTTCTACAGGAAAGAAAACTAAGAATCAAGTGGCTCTAGTAGAAAAGAGGTTTTCTTGAGGTATAGCTGGTCTCACCAGTGTTCTTAATTGCACATTTTTATTTAGTCTTAGCCAACTGGCAGTTAAACACCATTTTAATTATGTTAGTACTGGAAAAAGAAGAGTATTTAGTTTGAATTCCTTGTTCTAACTTCCTTTCTTAATTGCCTTTTCATTCAAGCCGAAGACTTATGGTGGCAGCCAGAGCCCAGTTGGAAAACAATTCATTGTATCAGTGACTGGGCCTCATAACAGAGCACCTTAATAAGACCAAGTTCTGTACTTCCTGACTCCCAAGATGGATTATGTTCATAGTCCATTATTTGAACGAGGGTATCTGACTTATGGCAAATCTATCTGAAACAGCATTGTAGAACTGTATTTTATCTTTAAGAAATGTATTTTATAAAAGTAAGATATTTACTTCTGTTGCAGGAAGGAATTTAAACAGAAAAATTTCTCTCTAATGTTTGTTGAATCATATGAGAAAGATGAGGGGCAACAGAGTGATACATCAACCAACTAACTTGAAAAACTCAGTTGTATTTTTATTTCAGGAAGAAAGACTGAGCTAAGGGTGCCCTGTGGTATTGCATGAAATACTTTCCTTCTTTTTCCAAGTCATGCATATCACCCAGGAATTCACAAGGGTGGCATCTCAGTTCTCTATTACTTAAATTTGCACAAGCATGCAATCAATTCTTCTTTTACCTTTCTTTTCTCTTTAGAGCTTGTGGAGGGAGATGAGATTTACAGTCTTTGAGGATGGTAATCTTTGTTTGGAATCATAGAATCATAGACTCTAAGAACCAGAAGGGACCTCTGAGATTATCTGGTTCAACCCTCTCATTTTACAAGTGAGGTAACCAAAGCCCTTTAGTGAAAGATCCTGTCTGCGACTGCAACTGTTAATGATACCTGTAGCCTTGGACCAGAAGAGACCAGTGTCAGAAGTCACAAAGAACAAAGAAAATCATGCACACAGGTAAGGAGCTTTAACTTCCTTTTACTGTACTTTTTTTCCTTATTTAAAGGAAATGAGACAGTAACAGAGGACCCAAGATGCACCCACTATGATGGCAGACCTTCGCGTCTCATTTTGGCTCACCATTCTGTGTGACCTTGGAAAAGTCCCTAGTCTCTCAATTCTTCTATGGGAAATAGAGAAAAGCAATAGGACTAACCTCATGGGTGAGGATGTCATGAGTGACTGTATGTAAAGCTTGTAGCAGGGCCTGACTCTAAGCAAGTACTCATGAAACACTTGTAATCATTTATTATTAGCGCTTACTAAAATTATACCACCCAACTCCGAGGATCCTTGCCAATAGGATCAAATTGTGTCACCTTTTGGGCTTCAGTTTGGGCATATATAAGCAGAGGGAATTGCATCATTAGGGTCCTGTTGATCTTGAGTGCTACTCTCCAGCTGACCTCAGTTTGGAAGCCATGTCCTCAGCCTTGAATAGGTTCTTTCATCAGCTCCCATCCTGGCTTTCTCTGCACCACTGGCCTGGAAGTACCTTGGGGTAAGTGAGACTCACAGCTGACTCTTCTGTTTTTCCCTAGGATCTAATCCAGTATCTTCAACTAACAGTCCTCATATTAAATCAATACCTTGCTATTGAATTTTTATTTCTTCTAGAGACAGAAGTAAATGAGTTGAGCCTAACTAAATAACAGCTGAGGATAATACGATCAAACTTCCAGACAGTCCACAACGAGCGCCAGTAGCTCAGGGAGTAGTGGGCTCTCAGTGCACTGGAGAGTGTAGAGAAGCTGGCTGGAGGAATATGAAGCAAGAAATGGATCAAAACTTCTGTTTAAGAGATGGGGTTGAATAGAAAGATCAGTTTTAATGGAGGGAGAGTCTACGATGGGATGTTAGGCTAGGTCAGTGTGGAGAGGGATTCACAAATATTTATTGGTTATTCTCAGTCACTTCTCCCTGAGGCAAAAAAGAAATGGTACCTAAGTTGATTTTTAAAAGTACTTGTAGTTTTAAGGGTGAAGCTCTTTAGCTGCCAAGCATAACAGACTCTAGGGAGTGGCCCTAGTGTTATTTTTCACCCTTCCTTTTTGCCTTCTGTCAAGCTTCTGTGACAGGCAAACACTTTGGAGAAAACAAAGTACAGTGCCTTTCTCACTCAAATGGACTGTCCCTTTGTCAAGGCTTAAATTTTAAATCATTCTGGTGGTTCAGGGTAGAACCCAGCAAAAAACCTTTGTCAGGGAAAGGTTACCTGCAGTTATTAAAATAGAGTGACAACTGTACTTCAGAATTCAACTGCCCTCTTGTATCCCTGCAACCTTCACAGTGGTCTTTGCTGACAAACTCTTCATCTCTATACATTGTCAGCAATATATTTAACACACCTTGCTGTCTATCTTGGGCCTCTCGGAAATGTAAGCTGAAAACGTGCAGCAGAACTTGGGAGAATAAAGTACAGAAAGAACATTTTACTCTCTCTCAGGTCAATTCAATGCCATGCCAGCAAACATTTAACATTATTTTTCTCTAGTAAGACTGAAGCATCTCTGAATCACAGTGGAGTTTTAGAGTTGGGAAGAGTTTCACCCACCATCACTGGAATCCCAAAGAATCCCAGAATTCTTTGAGTCTGTGACTTTGATCCATCGTGTTATACATGGGGTCTATTCTTCATCACTCATCTGTCTGAGATCTCAATCATTAGAGGAAGTTCTTCTTTCCTGGGGCAGAGTCAACCAATGTGCTGCTATGATTTCTCAATACTTTCCCTTCTTCAGTTTCTCTACCAACATGAGTTTTAATTATATCAGTGTTGAGTGGATAAATTCAGGTGGATAAATTCTAGACTTGTGGGACCAGAGAAAGATGAGTTAGACAGCAAGAATATTTTATTTTACAAATAGTGGGGAAATAAAAGGGTTGACCCTTCTTGAATGGTCCAAGTATAGGAGAAAGGCAATAATGCAATATCTTGTCACCTTCTATGGTAAGAGTTCTGAAAGAGTTAAGCAAGGATTCCAAAAGCAAAGTAGAAAATTGTTTTGACTATCTCTCCTCTAAATACATGTCCATATGTGTATGGGTGTGTGTGCACTTGTATGTGTAAGCACGCTCATATCTATTCAAAGCCTGTCATTGCTGTGTACATAGTGGGATGAAGAAGAATGAACCTACGGTAAGGAGGAATGACACTCAAGCTTTTGACAGCCAGTATTATTTCACCTAAGTACCCAAATCAAGCAACCATCAGAAATGACCAGTTGTTGGTCTAGCTGGTAGTATGCGTCAAAGCCCCTGTCTTCAGGTAGGGGAGGGGCCTCTGTATCTCTCTGTTCTCTTAATGTGTGACTGTCACTGTCCCTGAACCAGGATGGCCCTAACCTGCATAGATTTCACTAGAGAGTTCTTTCCTCACATTCACGTGGTACCTGTGGAAGAAAGGGAATCTGTTCCAGAGTGCATGAGGAGATTGAGAGAAACTGTGACATGTGATAAAATGATAAGCTCCCTGGGGAAATCTCCACAGGCTTGGCACTAGCTCTGCGATTAGTCTTGTCCCCACTGGGGGATGCACATTGCCTTTTTCCAGCCTCTTGGAAGGAATGATATATGATTTAGATATCACTCTGCTATTGACATGCTGGCATTTGTGCTTTAACAATTATTAAAGAAACAAGTAGGAGTTTACAGTGCTGAGTATTTAATAATCCTGGGAGACAGCTGAGGGGGTAGCATGAATACATATTATATTTTCCCCAGCTTTCTTCAAGTCATTAAACAACTCCAGTACCAAATATAGGGATGTGTATCCTAGCTAAGCTCCAAAATTAACTGTTCATGGGGTGGGTTCTCAATAGGTAGGTTTAAGAGTTTTAAGTCAAAATACCTTCACCCCTAGTTTCTCCCTGAAGATTATAACTCTTTATCGTTCCAATGTTGTGCATGTAGCAGATGATTCATAATAATGCATTGTCAAAGACCGTAATTTGACCTGAATTTTCTCCAGAGCTGTACACACACACACACACACACACACACACACCATGTGCAGACATCATAGTTTTTCAAACTCTTTGGAAATGCTGCAGTCATCACCTCTAATCATGGGTCCATTTGCTAAGTGTGTCTGTATCATTTCAGGTCATATGACATGAACTTGTTCATCATTTCCAATGGGAGGAGAGATGCAGAATGAAAAAGATTTGAGGTAGAAAAGTCTGGAACTAGACCCAAAGAAAGATTTTTGTGATATTAATTTTGGTATTGTGATATCATTTTAAACTTGATTTTTTTAAAAAAAATTGATAATATTCTTGTTACAGTTTAGATTTTACTTCTTACAAACTTATGATTGTTTTTGTTATGTGTAAATAATAATCCCCTCTCCCCCCAAAAAAAACACCCTTATAAGACACATACAAGGTAAAAAATATGGAGTAGACAAGTAGTCTGGTTTGTTAGCTCTCCTATACTACATATGGGGTGTAGTTGTTTTGTGGGACTCAATCTAATCTCTATAACTTAATATTTCAAAGGAAGAAAAGAAGATTCCAAAATTCCTAGCATATACGTGGTCACAGGATAGAGGTATTTGGGGATAGCGTGGGTGAGTGAAGAAATGGGGTGTTCAAAACGAATGTCCATGCATGTATAATGTGTCTCCTGGAGAAGGAGCTTGTTTCTATGAGGCAAATTTGAGCTGGTTATTTGCATCAAGACTGAGATGCTGAACAGGACTGAGAAGATGGCATGGAAAAATACTGTATGCACATATACTGTTTTGGTAAATTGTGTCTCTCCTAAATATGTTGAAATCCTAATCCCGAGCACTTCAGAATATGACTGTACTTAGTGTAGGACCACTAAAGAGGTAAGAAATGTTAAAATTAGATCATTACACTAGGCCTTGATTATGGAACTTAAAAATTACCTTTTATGGTCCACTTTTAAAGAACACTTCATAGTTTATCATGATGTCATTTCTTTGTTCTTTGTGATTCTAACTTTATTTTTCTCTTTATTTCACTTTAATGTGCTGTCATAATTACTTTTGTTTTATATTTTCTTATATAGGTGCAGGATCACCTTTACTTTCTTTACATTTTAAAATTATCTTCCTATGTGTGCATGATTGTACCACTGAAATTTTTTTAATGTATCTTACAAGCAATATTCCTAAGGATTCTAAACATGTCATAAATTGCTTTGTGGTTTCTTCTCTAATTCTTGTGTTAGATATAGGACCACTCATTTCAAAACTTATGTTGAGCATTGTCTCTTTTTTCTAATGATATTTCTCTGTGGTTATAAAAGGTAAAATGTGCAATACAGTTAATTTTCAATGTGTTGCATTTTTCCTGTGTCTTTAAGAGTTACAACAAACCGAGAGTTTGAGAGGAGGTGGGTAAATGGACATGTCAAGGGTAGTTAAAGCATGTGTCTGTGTTTGAATCTCTTTTTTATAAAGATGCTATTTATATTGTATTAAGGGCCCATGTTACTCCAATATGACCTCACTTAACTAATTACTTCTCCAATGACCCTACTTGCAAATGAAATCACATTCTGAGAACCAGGGAGCAGGACTTCAATTTATTTAATAGACATAATTCAACCCATTGCAGGGTGTAAAATGTAATGTTTTAAGGCCCATGTTACAGTTATTTTTAAAGTCTTTTCTAATGCTACACACTATTTTTTGTTCAGCTGATAGTTCCTGTACCAAGACTGGTGTTTGAAAGTCTCTAAAACAGTGTTTTCCTGCATCTCCTATACATTTTGCTTCTTAACGGTGATTGCTGTATTATTAAGTGGATAGTGATTTATACATCTTCATTGTGAATTGTAACTTTCTATCAACTCTTCATTTAATATTTTTTGGTTTAAATTCTTTGTCTACTATCATTTTTAAATTACTTTTTAAAAAGTTTTCAATTGTCTGTATAACTGTCCATCCATTTTTTGTTGTTAATGTAGTCACTTTAAGTATCTCTTATATACCATATACTTAGGTCTTATTTGTAAAGCAAAGTTAAAAATTTTTCCTTAAGTAAGACTCATTACAATTTCTCAATGTGATTGATACATATGGTTTCAATTTTAACATAATCTTTTATAATTGTATATATTTTATGTATTCTATTTTTATCTGATATATAGTCTTTGGTATTTTCTTATTCTTTTACTTATTTATAGTGTGAAGGTTTATATTATTGTTGTGACATATACCATTCCTCTCAAGCCTTTTTAAAATATCCTTAGCCCCATATTTTCATATTTAATCTTTTACCAGCAGTTTTCAGTCTTTCATAATGCCATTTAATTCCTAATTTTTGCCTATACAATGATCTCATTCTACTTCCCTGCTTTCTGCTTTCATCCCTTTTTTAATTGCATTACTTCAGCTGTGTCACAATATATAGTATTTTCCCATTAATATTTTACCTTCATCTCAATAATTGTTTAAGTCTTCTACTATATTTAGTTAATATTTAATTTCATATTAAGTTATATATATGTATATTTAGTAAAGACTCAACATTAGTCCTTTTTCACTAATTTTCCCAGTATTCTCTTGGGTGAGTGAAATCCTTTAGAAACTTCCTCAAGAAGAGCTATAGATATAGACTTCTAAGTACTGTTTAAAACATTTTATGTGACCTTGATGCTTCACAGATATCTTGATGGAAAATTATTGACTCCCACTTGAGTGAGTTTTGGGGACACACTGCTCCATTGTTGCTTTACTTTTTATTGTTGGGTTTGAGAAGTATGATGCCAATCCACTTATGTCACTGCTGTAAGTTGTTTTATGCTTTTGCCAGAGGGCCTTGTGATTATCCTGTGACTTCAAAATGTAATGGCTTTACTGAGATGTATTTTGGAGGTGAACATTCTATGTTCATTTTCACAGGTCCCAAGTAGGCCCTTCAGTAAGTAGATTCAGGGGTGGTTTTGGTTTTTTAAGTTTTCTTTAGCTATAATTTCAAGTATTATTTGTAACTTTGTTTTGGCCTTCACAGACCCCGATTATGACACATTATTCTTTCTTTTCCTGTCTGTCACTTTCATTACTTTCCACTGAACCTTTCTTTCTTTATATCACTTTTATTTTCTAGGTTAGTTTGCTAAATCATTTCAATGCCCTCTTCTTAAACTCTCTCTTGATGTTATTTCTTTGGACAGCTTATAATTTAGAGTTCATTTCTGAGGGGATTTTTTTAGATTTTTTCTTCTATTTGTTTTCTGAATTCAATTTTTATTTCTGTTTTTATCCATTTCTGTTCTTGGTTATTAAATTTCTGATTTGATGTGCTTTCTTGCATTCTCAGAGGTTTAAAGTTATTCAAATAATATGGGACGATGTTCAGAATTTGGGGGTTTTTTGGGGGGGTAGTTTGGACAGTTTCACCATCTAGGGTGAAGAAATCTTGTTTTACAATTTTTTTTTACTAACTCCTTAATAACTTTTTCTGTTTATTTTCTAGTTTGGGGATAAATACCAGGATAATTAGTTCCATGTTATCCTATTAGTGTAGTAAAGCCCAGTTTTTAGTGGATGTTTATTTATGTTCAATGTTGTGAGTATTCTTATTTTTTTTGAGTTTTTGCCTTGTTTCTTTCTGGATCATAAATTTTCCCTTTTTTGCTTTAATTCACCTCATTCCTCAATTGCCAAAGAGAACTGCCTTTCTTCTGGTATGTCCTCCAGAGACTATGCCTTTCAAGATCTGCCCCTTTGAGTTCCATATGTCTTAAATCTCTTGCCTCTACTTGGTGTCCTCATGCAGCAGGAAATGTTTTTACACTTTCTCGCACAGAGCGGAGCTCCCTAGCTCATTTTGGTGGTTCTTTTAGAGCAAGTTTAGTCCCACTTCCAGTTCCCCTTTCCCATCAGTGTTTTATGCTGCCCCTGCTGACCTTAAAAGCTCTTGGTAGGAGAATGAATGACTGCTCAATGGGATTTGATGTTTTCCCTTTTTAAAGTTGAAATTGCTTTGAAGTTCCGAAGTTTGGACATTCTCTTTATTCTATTTTGCTGAGGGTATGGGTTTTGGAAAAAGAGAGATAGACAGAGGCAGAGAGACAGAGGTGGGGGAACAGGGAGAGAATATGTATAGTTATCGAGGGACATTCAGACCTAGGCAGAAGAGATTGTCTTTGGTTCGCTGGAATCCTTAAGTTTTTTTCTTAATGATTCAATTGTTCTGGTTTTTTAGTAGAAAAATAAAACTTGTTTTGTCCCCCCAAAAAAGATTTATTGTATTCTAGCTTAGCCAGCCCTTGGCTGAGAGCATGCACATGTTTTCCCAATGACTCTTTTCATCATGTGTCTAGAAAAACTATAACAAATATATATCTTTATTTTGGAGATATTTTCTTAGATTTATATTTCAGGTAGCCTCTCAAAATCAGTTCAACCTGTGTGAATATGAATGTAGGTGTATATGCATGTAACATCCATATGTTTCACATGTTTGTAGACGTATGTACACATACATGCATGTATAATATTTTGCTCCCTAGCTCAGCTACCTATGGTCATACTCTTATTTGTAAATATTAGTCTATTTTCTTCAGAATCTTGATTTCTAATATTCCATTCTTAGCAGGCTTCTTATATTTTCAGTTTTTACTTTAATAGACCCTTTGTTGTCCTCCATCATCATCTAAATACTTCGGTCTCTAATTCATTAATTCTACCACTCTCTCAGTTCTGTTCATTCTCTGCGTCCTTCCATTCTGTCCATATGTGAATAAGTGTTCATCATCCTTTATACAATTCAGCATTTACAATCTCAAAAAACAGGAAACATAAAGGAGTAAAAAAAGGACAGGCTGAACCCAGCAAAAACTTCTAAAGACTTGTGACCAGATCCATGGTTGCTCCATCTAAAGGCACTCAAATGCATAGTTTTAAAACAATGAGAGACAAGCAAAGTGCCTGCAGGCTAGATCTGTCCACTCCTCACTTCATTTCCAGTACTGCTATCCTCTAAAACCTCAACTTTGGTTGAGCTCACTACCTGCTTTTCCATGTCTCCATCCAAATTGCTTTGAATGCTTGGATAAAATTCATACCATTGGGCTCAGTTGCTTCATTTCCAGTTCATCAGCATATCCTGTGGAGGACACTCTTCTGATTCCTCTGCCACACTTCCTAGGAAGTTTTCTACCCCTCTCTCAGAGATGGCCATTTCATACTTTCTCCTCTCCATATCCCTTCTTATTGGAATGCTGTGTGAACTGAAATAATCACCACTGTGAGGGGAATTCAAAGTTAATAAACAAGAAATTTATGAATGAGGTTATACAGAGCCAGACTGAAGACCTTGGGCTGGAATGTTCAATATCAGGTTATCAGATTTCTGAGTGACTGGCCCCCATTCCTCAGTCTCAGTGGGTTTTGGTCTCAGTTTATATAGCTAAATTACATGCACAGGGAGAATACATAATTTTTCTTTAACAGAGACAAAACATCTTTTTAACTTCTAAAATTTTCAGTTAACTAAAGGAGCTTGGTTTCTAAGTTGTTCATAACTTCAAGGCAATTCCTTAACCTTACAAAGTCAATTCAGCCAGAACTGTGTGTTTGGAAAAATATTAGGTTATTTGATTCTCTTGTCCTAAAAGGTACCGCCATAAACGTGAGGGGCAGTCAACTCATCAACTCATGGTCCTTCTGCCAGCAACTGCTCCATGTGACAGAAGAGGCTGTTGACTTTTTAGATGTTTTCTTACTTCCCACCACAGAGCTCTTGGCAGCAAATAACATCACCATCTTGCTGACTTCAGCCTCAGAGGTTGCTCTGTCAGGGTCGAGGAGACATTTCCAGCAGAGCAAAAGTAGAATATTTTTTTATGTCCCCAGCTCTTAGTCAGAGCAATAGAATTGTAATGAAAATGGTTTCTACTTATAAAAAAATCCACTCTCCAACCTCAGCTGCCTGTTAGCCTATTTCTTTTCTTTTCTTTTTTTTCATTAGTTATATTTGACATCATTTGTAGTCCCCAGGGAGTACCCACCACCATTTCACCCGTGCACCATCACCTCAGTCCCTTGTGCGCCCTCTGGCCTCT
>JAGFMF010011457.1:207810-372833 GCA_019455555.1 Galemys pyrenaicus
TTGTTGTTCTTTCATATTCCTCCTAATAGTGAAGCCATCCGATATTTTTCTCTTGCCTTCTGACTTGTTTCACTGAGTATAATTCCTTCTAGTTCCTTTCTTTCATAACAATCATTACAGTCCACGGTCATTTGACTTTTGCTTATTGTTTTACTTCTTTGGCTTGTTCAAAGCAAAACAAACTCACTGAGGGCAAGGGCCCTGTCTCTCATTCACCAAGGAGCTAGAATAGTGGTTGCCACATATTCAGTACTTAATAAACATTTGTAAATAAAGGTATTAACCAGGACAAAGATTCAGCATGTTTGAAGTCCCAAGAGATTCAATAAAAGGTGGTTGCAGGCTTAGAACAGGGCTTGGTGACATTTTTTTTAAAGGACTAGATAATAAATATCTTGTTTTTCAGATCATACAGTATGTCTTGACTATCCCATTCTGGTGGGGGGAGGGGAGATAAAAACAGGTAATACACAATGAGTGGGTTTGAGCCACAGTTGTCATTTGAGAACTCTGGTCTCAAATAGAATAGACTTTCTACACAAACCCGGTCTCACACCACTACCTATGGATGCTCAAGGAATTACATATGCCTGTATGCAGTCACAGTAGTGCTACTGTGTAGTGTCCCCCAGGGAAAGGGGACGTCCCAGTGCCCCCCTCCCTGTTCTGTAACACTGTCACCTGAAGGCCACACGTTAGAACTGTTGAGAATATGAACTACAGGGCCAGATAACTCACTTCAAGTCCTGGTCTGCCACTCATGTGCTTAGTGACCGTACAAGTGACCACTCCCTATGTAGTTCACTTTCCTCAGCCTTAAAATAGGAATAACTCAGCATCTGTGTAGTAGGGGTAAATGAGCATTACATGAGGTAATTTGTTCTAAAAAAAAAACCCCTTAGAACAGAGTTTGGTACATAGCATGTGCTGAATATGTATGAGATACACATATGAACATGTACATGTTGAATGTGTATATGTATAGGTTGGTTAAATATAAAGAGGTGCTTGCATACATGGAAACTGGAATTCAGAGAAACAAGATAGATTTCATTACCACATAGTATTAGACCCAAACAAAAACTTTCAGAGATGAAAATTTCTGTAAAGAAAGCAGAATGTGGGGCCTCCCTGGTGGTGCATGTGTCAAGTCTCAGCGGTATGAAGCTATCTGCAGCAGTCCCTGACCCACATGACGCAGCAGACCTCTCCTGTCTCACCCACTGCTGCCTCAGCAGTATATTTCAGTAGACCTGCCTGTTTTGCTCCCCACTCTGTCTCTGGTGAATCCTCTCACCCACCCCATTCCCCCACACCACTGGCCTACACCCCATCTCTTGTATGCATAAATAAATCTTTAAAAAAACATAAAAAAAAAGAAAGCAGCATGTGTTTCTCCACCCAATATCAATTCAAAACAAAGATAACTGGCATAGATTGCCTTCTGTGTTGCTTTTAAACATAGCTGCAAATAATCTGTCTTGCTTGTCATTAAAAGGACTCCCCTCCTCTTGAATCTTGAATCCACGTGGTTTTGAAACTCCTTCATCTAACAGATAATGGTGAAAATGACACTCTATGACTTCCATGGTTGGACATAAAGGTGCACTCAACTTTTGCCTGATTTGTTGCAACACAACTTCTTAGAGCTGTGGACCCCCGAGTTAAATGTTGTTACCTCGAGGATTCCAGCTTGTGAGGAGACCCAAGCACAGGGAGAGGCCATGCATGGTTGCTTAAGTAAATAGTCCCAGCTGAGCTCAGCCTCAGAGGTATCCCAGCCCAGGAGCCAGACATGTGAGTGAAAGTCTTTAAATGATTCCAGTCTCCAGCCATGGAATAACCATTTAACCCTTCCCTGCTTCGACACCAGATATCATGGAGCAGGCCAATCAGGCCCACTATGATCTGGCTGAGTTCTTGAACCTGAGAATCCATGAGTACAACAAAACCGTTAGCGTTCTATAAGGTTAAGTTCTAGTAGCACACAAATAAACTACTTTTCAGATTTTCCTAAATTAGAATAATTCTGTTTATCAATGCTGCTTTTTTTCATTTCTCAACCTTGCTTTACCCTTACTTTGAAAGTCTTTTGAATTATCTAGCTTGAACAACTTTATATTTGAATCCAGAGTACCTTCCTTTAGAGCAGGGCTGATGCCCGCCCTTACCCCCATACCTACTAGGTGATTTTAAGTTTAATTTCTTTGTGTCAGTTTCCTAAAATGGTGAGCAAACGAGAATCAAACGAGACCATGGGTTTAAAACTGCTTTAAAAGGAATTTAGGTTCCTGACCTTTGGCAGAGGGTAGTTTTAATCTTCCTGGAGTTCCTGTCTTGCAAATAAGTATATTTTCCCAAACAAACCAATAGTGTTAATGCCGCAGACATCAGAAGAGCAAGCACACGTCTCATTATATACTAGGGACTCTTTAAAGGGTCTGTGTGTGCCGTGTGTGTAATTTAATAGAAGGCCAGCCTGGTGATATTGATACAATTCAACTGTCTGACATGACAGTACTTGGAACGAGGGCTATGAAATGCAAGTACATTGCAAATCATTTGGTCATGCTGTCGAGGGAATCATAGTCACTATATATGTATTCTAATGTAGTTTTCAAGAAAACCTTTCATAAAATTCATGACTGTGACTGACCTCTGCTACATACTTCCCTTCCCCCTCAAATATAATCTATTTTTAAAATATACTTTGTGTGTGGCAAACACACACTGTTGATTGGCTGCTGAACAGCCATTCCTAGCCTCCTCCTTACATTCTGCCTCCTTCTATAGAGTTCAGAGAACCCACTCTTGCCATCCCACCTTCCCAGAGGGGAGGAGGATGTATAGCATCCATGAGAAGTAAGCAGAAGTTTCTGGAAGAGGGCTTTTATAAAATGTCTCTGTCCTGATTAATGACAGCACAGCCTTTCCCATTTTTTGCTTTCTTACTTTCCATTGCCTTAAGACATATGGATGGACCTGCATCAGCCATCCTGTGACACTGAGGGAAATTCTAAAAGTTGTGTCTGCTCCTAACTGAACTAATCATCCTGAGAGAAAAATAGGTCTAGAGTGTAAATCACTGGAGTTGTGTTTTCTTTTACTTGCAAATGCAGAATGTTTCATGCCATGGGCAATTAACTTGTTGTCCTGAGTGAGCAGGGAATTTTTACTTCTTTCCCCTGTAAGAGCATTCTAATAACCAAAAAACACTTAATACAAAGTTACTTAGTGGATACACATCCCCTCCCCCTCCAATGGCCCCATTATTTTATAAACCGTCCCTCCTTATCTCCCCAAACTATTGCTGCTTTCCATGGTCTGCTCGCGACATTACTACAGCCTCCCTGATTTTCATCTATTCTCCATCAGGGTGCCCCCCCAACTTTCTACACTGAAGTCATGGATGACTCGTCCTTCCATGTTGTCCTACTTCTGAGCACCAGAACCCCTTCACTCTAATTAGAAGACCTTCCAAGATTTGATCTCTGTGCCCCTCTCCAGCTTCTTAAAGGAAGTTTGGACTGTGCCTCCCGATAACATTCTCAGCTTCTCAGACTTTCAATGTCAGCCACACTGAATTTCAAAGTCTTCTCTTTCACCATTGCAACCCCAATTCCTGTACTTGGATAACTCCCTCTCTTGAGACTTCTCTGGTGAATGTACACAAACACACACACACACACTCCACTGGACTTGTTCCTGCCCTATGTCCCCACAGCACTCTAACCAGTACCCAGAGAAGCAAACATAGGCACAAGCAAATGTCAGACTAGATGGTATGATGCCTGTGATATACCTGACCTGAACTTATCTCGCTCACCGTTACAGTTTCAGTGCCTAGAGAAATGCCCAGTGTGCAGTCATGGAAGGAGTGGCAGGAACGAAATAGGAAGACCAATAGGTTGTTTATTGATTCCTATTCACCTCATGGATCCACATCCACCCATGGATGTGGGAGGAATCCTCAATCCTAAATAGCATGTAATGACTAAACATACAATGCCAGCAGCAAGGCAGATAATATAGACAGAAGTGTGTTCGTCACAGGTACTCACAGTTCAGAAGAAGAGGACACAGACACTGGGCAGGGCCACACAAGCACCTCTCCTGGGAGCAGTGACCAGCGGGGACCAGGAATGCAGGCTTCGTTGTAGTAAGCGGAAGTGCGGGTCCTTACTTCCTGCGGGAGGATGTGATTGGCTTGTTTGACAATTTCTTCTGTCTGACAAGGAGGTGAAACCACTTAGGCTGAAGACCAGGTGAGGTGCAGCTGATCCAGCTTTCAGGTAGTAGTCAGGGAGGAAACTTTCCTGCTGGATAGGGGCCAATTTGGGCAAGAACAGGGAATTCATGCTGACCTTTGTACCCTGTGTGACTCAAAGTTATCACAACAGCTTGAAATTTTAGGTGTTATTATACAGAAAAGAGAAAAGCAAGAGAGGAAGGCAGGATTTCCTTCTCTACATTCTGGCCTTACTAAATTTATTGGTTACTGTGGTAAGGTATTTCATTTCAATTCCAGAATGTAACTTTCCGGTTACCACCTGGGCACTGATTGGCTAATCAGCTGCCATTCCCAGTCTCCTTTTCAGCCAGGCATGGTCATATCGCAAAGTACTGACCAATGGGACATAAACAAAACTGTGCCATGGGATTTCTGGGAAGGCTTTTGCTACTTGATTTGAGCAATATCCTTTCCCCCTCATTCTTCCCCTTTGTGCAGGCTGGCGTGTGCGCTTGATGATGAGAACCACCGCAATCATCTTGTCACCAACAGAGTTCTCTAGGAAGGCTCCCCCTGGTGACTCGAGGGGTTAAGTCTCAGCACTAAGAAGTACCCACAGCCGCTGGAGCACGGGTTTGATCCCTGGGCAAGGAGATAACCCACATATGGCAAAGCAGACCTCTCCTGCCTTGCCTGACACCCCCTCAGCAGTGTATTTCAGTAGATCTGCCTGTTCTGTTCCTCACTCTGTTTCTAGTGAGTCCTCCCACCCCCCACAGCTCTGACCTTGACCTTAGCTCTTGTATGCATAAATATATTTTAAAAAAAGATATAACTAGGGAAGTCACAAATACATATAACATCTCAAATAGTTTGCTTTTTATTCACTCACTTCTAAGGAAACTTGGCATAATTGCTTTTTTTTTTAAGTTTAGTATCTAGTCATAGATACTTTTTCATCTTCCATTAAATATTCATCAGTATCAGATTGTCCACATTCCATTACATTGAATTAATAATACTGCAGTATTTTGAACATTTTCCCATATTGTGAATAAATATTTTTTTTTCAATTTCTGTGTTATTCAAATTTGAGGAATTGAGAGTTATAAACAATACACTGAGTGATGGGCTACATTTGGGAGCTGGTGTTCGGATGGATTGATATAAACAGACTCTGCATTTCAGAAGATGTAATAAACTGATGTGGAGCTTGAAGGGCAGTGGCTGTATCTTCTAAAGCATGGTGGATACCAAGTCCGTTTATAGTGCCAGGGCCCCAGTAAAACCAGAGGACCTGCATCCGAGTGACAGGAGCCAGGCCTGGAGAGAGCTGGGACAACATAACTAGTTTGGAAAAACAAAATTATCCTTGAGAAGAATCACGGGAGTTGCCAGAAATTTAAAAAGTGAAAAAATATGGACATAACAAGAGAGGACCAGGAGAAAGAGAAATGGAGTTATCAGTTGGAAAATCAATAAAGCATCGAGGTTCTGGTCTCAGCCTGGGGCCACAGCCATGGACACCCAGTAGCCCCTGAGTGTAGCCCCTGAGTCTAAGGTTGGAAGTGGACACAGAGCTAAAGGAGCCACTTCAACTAGTCAACTCTGCCCAACATCTTTCGTGATTATTTTCCCCACCTTTTTAGGTAAACTATATCTATTTCAATATAAAGGAAATTAAAAAGGACTTATTCTTACTGAAGCGAGGAGGCCCCTGGCCCAGTTTTCTCTATCCTTCTATGTCCCTGATGTTAGCCCTTTGGATGTCATGGAAGCACAGACCATCATCCCACATCACTCTTCTGAGCAAAGTAGGGCAAACTCTCAACCCTTTTTGAGAAGCTATTGAAATCTACTGACCTTCTCCTTACATGAAAAAAAAAAAAAAAATGCCCAAATGCACCCATTTATTTCAGAGAGTGAGGAATCTCACTTTAAAATTTGGAGGAACACCAAATTCAGGGACCATAACTGTCTCTTTCTTATCTCTTTGCTACTTATCAGCCCATTCTTAAAATTATGTTCTTGGACCCCAGCCTGTGTTCCAAGGGACTCAGGAAGTACAGAGGAAAAAGTCACTGTCAGACACTGTCTTCTTACCTACAAGACCAAAGTTGCTTAGGCCTAACAAGTGCTAGCAAATGAAATAAACAATGAAAACAACAATAAAAAGGTAAGCCTGACTAACAATTGACCTGAACTATGCTGAGTGTCCATAATTCACCTGGGAAATCGGAGTCCTCTTCCAGATGTTGTAACCTGCTGTGCTCACACAGCCTCCCAGAGGAGCCCTGTGCTTGGGAGACTCTCCACAATACACCCCCTCGCTCTGTGGGAAAGCCATCAGTACTCATGTGTTCCTCTCCTTTCTGAGTCCTGCTTGTCCCTGCAAGGATTCTGCTCATCATTCTTCAATCCTCACTTGACCTTCATAAGCTTTTTTCCTGCATTGATGCTCATCTGCATTCAGTTCTCAGCTCCCAATTTGCTCATAGACAAGACTCCTTTGCAGTTGTGTTTCTCCCTGGGTAAAGCCAAACTTAGGGATTTGTGGAGCAATAGTCCAATGAAGAGAGACTGCCAAGTAAATTAAAAAAGTCAAGAGCTAAACTTGACAGTACAGATAACAAGCACTGACTTCAAAAAAAGACAGTTAAAATGAACTGTGTAAGGCAGAGTGGAGTTCACAGCGTTGCCTAAATTTGGGGGGCCTTGAGTTACCGCAATGCTTCCGTTTCTTGTGTGTTAATTCTGGGCTAAATATCTCACTGTATGTAATTTCAGATTTGTAGTAACTTAAGGAAGGCATTACTATTATGCTCACTTTGCAGATAAAGAAACTGAAGATCAAAGATATGGAGTTTACTCATTATCCCAGAGCCAGAATTTGAACCCAGATTCATCGGGTGCCAAAGCTTTTACCAGACGCCAGAACACGTGATTGATAGTGCCTATCACATAGAAACTGTTTCTATGAATGGTTAAACGAATAAATGATGTAATGATATGAGGCTGAGAAGACCCTTACACCTTGGAATGTGGATTTTACATCCCTGGTGAAAGGGGGAAGATTAAATGGGATTGGCAATTGTGTAACTGCTGAGTCTCTGATATTTATTGAGTGCTTACTATGTGCAAAATATTTTAACATTTCAGGATGAGCCCCTTAAAGTCCATAGAAATATGCTCAACAGTAGACTCTGTGGCTAGCCTGGTACTGGGCCTCTGGATGGCAAGTAATCCTCAGCATCCACAGTCCAAATGTGGAAGACTGTAATGTAGTCTGTGCCATAGACAGGGCTATCTAGGGGTTTCATTTACCTACTCCTCTCACCCTCCACAACCAGGAACAATACATCTAGAGTTAGATTTCTTTGGCTCCAGGGATCTCAGAGTGCTCAATGGTACTGAATATAGTAGAATCCACCCCCTCTCCCAGTTCTCACAAACACCTCGTAATAGACTCCCATATAGTGTCAGCAATTTACAGTATAATGAATTTGTTTTATTCTGGTACAGTCTGGGCACTGCGGCCCCTGCCTGCCTTCCTGTTATTTTATTTACTCCTCAGCCATTCTCATTTTTGTAGCTATTCCCTTCAGCTCTCCGTCTCTGTAAGGTCATTCTAAGGACAGGATGTTGCAATGGCTGACATGAGTTGTGAACAAGTGCAAGTCAGGTGTGTGTTGGTGATTCGCTCTCTTCTATCTGGCTCTCTAAAACCTGACCCATAAAGAAAAACACCACACATTCAAGATTTAGGGCCCAAATTCTGACCTTGAGGTTGGTGTCATTCAAATGAATGCCCTGGAGACAGGCACAACAGAGCAGTCACTGGGAAAGATAAGGTGATTCAGCGTCTTGCCTTGGTGAGCTGTAACTCACGATGGGTGGGGGAGGCATTTTAGTAACTACAAAAATGTGTGAGGCCAGCCCAAGCCCTAAGTATTGCCACTTTCCACAGTGGCTGCTTCCTAGAAAATCCATCTCTTTCACTGCAGGGTGCTAGGGGCATTGAAAATTAGTCAGTTTGCTATACTGGCCTTGTTAACATTTGTGGCAGGACATTAAGACAGGGTAATAGTAATCACATTGGTGTTAAATATTTGCAGTGTTGGGGCAAGAGCTTTGAATCTAAACCCACTACATTTGATTAAGAGTGAGGCTGATGGTGACACTAGGACAGATGGACTCCCTAGCCCTGTGTGCAAACCATATAAACATGTTGCATTAAATGCTTCATTTATGTGTAAATACAATTAAGATTAGCTTCTAATTATTTCTGGCACATGCTTTTTAGTGCCAGAGTCTTTAAGTCATGGTGGTCAAAGGCTAATTCATCATAACAGGTTACAACATCCTCAGGGATTTCCTGATTGACATAAAAATGTTTTTTTCCTCCAAGTGATTGACACTATGGCAGGTGTGAAGTGATGGTCAAACTTCTAGCTGTCCATTAAAAGATCTTAAATCAGGGAAGATGTGGCTTCAATAATTAGTTTCCCCATTGGGGGTTGAGACCAGGTGGACTGTGGCTAGTGTTTTATTGGGGGGGGGACTAGGGTACCATAGGGATGGTAGCTCAATTTTCCAATTGAGTCTCTTGGCACAAATAACCTGAGAAACTGATTTCCAAAACTTCTGGAATGTCTTTATTTTTCTCATGGAGAAACATAAATGGAAACCATAGGTTTACAATGAAGCACTAGGATGAAATCTAACCAGAAGTAGGAAATTTGCCAAAGAGTTTGTCGTCCACAGAAACCCTGTGGGGAAATGTATTTGCCTTCAAAAATGGGATCACATAGTTCAAGTATTCACTGGAGGAGGTCACAAATGTTGTCTTAGAGCCACAATACAGTATAATCAAGTGGGGGTGCTCGAGAAGGGTGGCAGGATGGGCACCCCACTGTGCTCTAAACTCTGTGTGGTTGGAGGACACACGATCCCCTTGACTTTCCATGACTAACCTCTCACACTCCTGCCATTCGCCATACATCATTGCTTCGGCTTAGATGGTGTGTCCTTAATGGCAGTCTGTTCACAGGTGTGCTAGAAGTTTCAGAAGCATAAAAATCCTGGATGTGTCATCTGCTGGCCCCTATGGAACTCTTGGGGAACAAGAATCTGGATTTTCCCAGTGTCAGGGACGGATGAGTCATCAAGAAGAAGTATTTTTAGGTAAAGATAATTCAAATACCCTCCAAAGATAAATTATCATGATTTTCTTAAAATTAAAACCCAGGCACACCTGTTCAATGTTTGTCTGGGCTAGCAACTCTTAATCTTCTTGCCTTCAATTTCTCCACCCAACTAAATGAAACAAATAATTCACAGTGCCTGCTCTGCAGGTTTAGGCTAGAATCAAAAGAAACAAAAAAAAAAAGACTTCTCAATGAGCTCTCAAAATTTCTCAAAGAGTTCATTTTGTTATGGGAGAATAAGATACATACAAATAACAAATCCCTAGTTCCAAAGCCCTCAGAGACAGCATTCACCCAGTTGTGTGGAAGTACAAAGAATGAAGTGATTCATTCTTTAGGAAGGGAGAAATGCTCTACAATTCAACAGTGGCTTTACCAGTGGAGTTGGTATTTAAGTTGAGCTTAAAAAAATGAATACGGTTGTGCCAGGTGGGAAATACAGTGGATTCTGTGAGAAAGGGGCATCCCAGGAGCAGTGTGCTGAAAGCGTGACATCCAGTATCTTCACCATCAGGAGCAGCTGGTGAGGTGGTGAGGGCGGTTTGCGATGTGCAATGTTCTAAGCAAGGAACCAAGCTATATACACCACAGTGGTTTTAGCTTTTTCTTTATCATGTTTCCTTTTTCCTTTCTGTTATGAATGTGACATTATTAGTAGGAACTCATTGCTACATATATAAATATATACACAAATTAAAAAGAATTTTATTTTATATTGATTTTGATACTGTTGCCAAGCATAAATAATCTACCAAAATGGGGAAAAGAAAAGGGTTGGGGCGGGGGGGGGGGCGTGCAGAAGGAAGGGAGAATGAAAGGAAGGATCNGGGGGGGGGGGGGGGGGGGGGGGGGGGGGCGTGCAGAAGGAAGGGAGAATGAAAGGAAGGATCACTTTTAATGGAGGGTGAGTGAAGCATGTGCACATATGGTGAGAGAGCCCCCAGATTATACAGCTAGCTAAACTACTGACACATTAATCACATTTAAGGGGAAAAGGAAGTTAAAGAAGTTTGTAATTTACACTAATTTTTGTTGCTGTTGTCAAGTAGGAAATGTCAGATGAAGTGGGGTGAGGAAAAGACTGAGTTCTTTTAAAAGAAGTCAATTAATGAATTTTGCCATATACCAGGAGCTGCCCATTGGTACCGCTGAAAGCGTGGTATGTGGACCAATCATTACTATCACGTGGGAGCTTGTTAGACTTGCAAGTTGTTAGACTGCACCCTAGATCTTTTGCATGAGAACCTCTTGAATTGGCACCCAGAATTATGTTGTTTAATAAGCCCTTCGACTGGCTATTATACATATTGAACTTAGGAAAGACTGCTCTACAAAGATAAAAAGCAATGGGTCCAAACTAAATTAGAAACCATAAGCATGTAACATATCTCATCATCATGAGTCTCAAGATGAATTATTGGTAACCAAATTGGAAATTCAAACAGAAGAGGGGTGTGTTGATTTAGGATACATGAAATGTGGAGGATACGTGAGCACAAGTTCAGGAAGTGAAACTGAAGCATCTAAGAGTATAGTTGCTTTGATTAAGCAACACAAACCACAGAGGTAGGATGGAACTGATCATGGGTGTACATGACTGATGGGGAACCCTAGCCAAGGTTAAGGGGTTCAAGGATATTATTGTGTACAAGTGTCTCTTTCCTATAGTGAATGATACAGAGAAATAGAAGGATAAATATGTCTTAATCCATATACCCGTATACTGAATTGGATGGAGGTAGAAGAGAGTGGAAACCTTTGCCCTCTTATTCACAATCCATTCCATGATTTTTCTGACATTACAAGGAGACCTGGTCATTGGGATAGATAATTGGGAAATAATCCCCTTTCTGTGATGTCTTTATTGGCAATACTCCTCTGTGGCTCTTCTCCCCTTACCTTCCTCAGATTCTTGTGTTTCCTGAAGGTCAATTAAAAAAGTATTCCAGTCTCTTGTCCCTACTTTTGAATTAACACAGCATCAGGCCTTGATTCTCCATGAGAGATATTTTTATTCCTTTGCCTATCTAGAGAAATCAGTTGACTTCTGTGTGTTGCATTAGACCATTGTCATTAACAACAGTGGTGTCATTTTGATGTGCTCTGTGAAGCAGTGGGTGCTTTGAAGTTGAAAGATAGAACAGACATGGATAAATAGTACTCTGAGAAGACTGCTCTTGCACCATTATTGCCAGCAATTATCTCACCGAGTGACACATCTGATAAAAAATCAGCTTCCTTCCTCCAGGAAGGTTCTCAGTAGTTATAACTAAGGACTTCTGCCTGATTTCATTCTTTCAAGTGGACAAAAGCTTGTTAATTTTCTGGCTGCTATATTCTGCCTCTTCCTTGTGATTTAAGTGGGGAATGGAGATTCCCGATGCTGTCTTTATGGGGGATCACTTGTATTCAGGGCTGTTTTCTGGGGTGGGCTATGTAGTGGCCATTTGATTGGTCCTTTCCTGGCTTCCTTTTGCACAATTCCTCCCCCACCTATCATTACCCTCGACAGCTTTCTTTTCCTGTTTTTTGAGATACCGATGTGACATGTCAATAACTACTGAACAGCTGTATATAAAGAAGACAGCATTTGATTGACTGTTATTTTGATCATCATACACAAGACTGACTATGTGAATGGCATTGTCTTATGCAAACTACCAGCATTAGCTCATTCAATCTGTTTATCGAAACTAGATATAGAGGTAAGAAATGGGACATGCAGCTAGTGATCAAAAAAGCACATCAATCCAGATAGTTGTGCTCCAGAGCTGACCCTGCTGCTTTCTTGGCCCTGAGACCTGGAAGAAGATGGAGCATGTGATGGACAATAATGATGGTTACAGGACAGGGGGTAGGGAGTTCTAAAGTTTATGCTGAGATTTGTCTCTCAATGATTGCTCTGGAAGAATAGTGGCTTCAAGTGGCTATCACCAGAACCCTGACTGCTTAAGGAATGATTTCCAATCATTGTGGAGCCTCTGTGCTTGAGACCATGACAGCCA
Organism: Galemys pyrenaicus; assembly: GCA_019455555.1. Taxonomy (NCBI): domain Eukaryota; kingdom Metazoa; phylum Chordata; class Mammalia; order Eulipotyphla; family Talpidae; genus Galemys; species Galemys pyrenaicus. Next base: position 220,254 of record JAGFMF010011457.1, read on the forward strand.
GGAATGGGGGAACTGGTTTCTGGTTAGAAAATTGTGTGTGGGAGGGACTAGATGCACCCCTGGTTGGGGAGCTAGTTCTAATGCCAGGGGTGGAGTCGGGGCCACATTTAAATGAGCCCTTGCAACTAACTGACATGGGAGATATGAGGTGAAGTTTGAGCGGTTGGGTCAGGAGCTGGAGAAAGAGTTTTAAAGATATTCTTTGGAGCTAACTCCCTACTGGTTTACCAAGACATTTAGTACACCAAAAGGAGAGACTAAATAGGAATGATAGAAGAATGTACTATGCCCCCAAAGTGGGAGAGAGTCAATTTAACATCAATAGGGGTAGGAATACAGGTGACATTGCTATTATGTAAAGAAAAAACAGTGCCTGCCATTAATTGTTTGAGGGGCATCTGAATCCATTCTTCCTTCTTGTGAAAAAAATTTTGTATTTTTACTAGAGAAAAATTATACTTTTCAATGGGCCATGTTTTCCAGGAAGGTATACTATTTACCCGCATATCCAGGGAGGACACTTGATCCACCCCAGTATATGGAAGGTGTGTCCTCAGAATTTTCCTAAGCAATCATGTATGGCAGGTTGCACAACTTGATCTGCTGTAGGCCATCTCTTCCAACACAGTGGAAGAGCCTGTCTTCCATGAGAGTCAGCACAGAGGAAAGCAGAATATAGGGACACAGAGATCAAATCTTCATCATTTAAGCACCTATATCATGCTATGCCTTAGTATGGATTTTCAGACTCAAAAGTAAATAGTTCACTCCTTTGACTTAAGTTAGTTTTAGTCTTTATTTCTGGTTTTACAACTAATATAAAACGGTGTCCATATGCTTGAGATCATAATAGTTTTATAACTAAAAGGCTTTTTGTTGAATTACTAGGAAATAAACACTTAAATTTCCAGTGATCAGCAAATTTTTCTTAAAGAGTTGGATAATAAATATTTTAGACTTTTAGGATTGAGACAAAACTGAAGATAGTATGCAGATAATTTTGTAGCCATTCTAAATGTAACCACAATATGTTTATATATATATATATATGTATGTGCCATTCTTATTTCCCTAGCTATGGAGAAAAACAAAACAAAACAAAAACAACCAAATGCTAACTACCTTAATTTATCCTGAAGACCTGACAAAAAAAAATGATGTATCTTATTTTGAACATTCTTTATGTTTCTGTTTTTAGAAGAAAACATTGATTGCATTTTCATCCTCTAAGATTCAGCACAAATGTCCCCTTACCTTGGCGTTTCCTATCATCTCCTAGGCTGCATCTATATTCCCTTTTTTGTGTTAATTCTTCATCATACTCATAGCTTGTATTTTATTCCTTTATATCTTAGACATTTTTAAACTGTGAAACTTAAGAATAAGTAATGATATAAAAATATTAAAAATCAGCCCTTCTGTAACGTGTGTAACTAGATAATAACTGTTAATGTGTTATCAACACATCCTAAGCCCATTTTGTGTCCTTTCCTCAAGGTTTCCTCCTCCTGCCCAGAACTCAGCACCTACTCCATCATTCTTCCTCATGTTATTTTTCTTTCATACCATCTACCATTGCCATTATATGTGTGTCTGTGACACTGTTAAATATGTTTAGAACCTTATATAAAATACATGGGCACATCTAAAATTTCCTTTTTTCCCCATTTCATTTTTCACCTCAGGATTGTATCTGTGAGAGCCATCAAAGTTGATTTATATAGCTATAGTTCATTAACTTTTACTGCTCTATTGAAGTACGTTTGATGAATATACCACAATCTGTCTATTTTCCAATTGATGGACGTCTAGGTTGCTGCCAATTTTTTTCACATGCAAAAATGTGCTGCTCTGAAAATATTTTTCCTGCCTCTTATGTGCACCTGTGGGGTCACCTCTGTGCATGTACTTAAGACATGGAGTCAGTCTTCAAATATACCAAAGGCTGCTACATTTCTACTCAGAAATGATTAAATTCCCTATGCTATCAGCAGCTACAAGAGTATCCGTTGCTCCAAATTCTTTCTAAAATTTTGTGTTGTCAAAACTGATAGGTGTTTTTATTTTTTGGATGTAGAATTTCTAATGTTTAAAAATTGGGCAAAATAGTATAACAGCCTAGAGGTATCCATCTCATCAATCTTGTTTCATTTGTGCTTTTAACTACCCTTCCATAATATGTACTTTTAAAAACCAGCTCCATGCTTAGGCATCATGATCCTTCAACCTATAAATGTTTTATTCTATTAAAACTGTAAGGAGTCTTTACAGAATTAACCACAGGACTATGACCACACCAAAAAATACTTTTTAAATAACACATTTTCAAGAATATCATTATCATCATAAATTTTTTTTAAGTTTGTTTTAACCAACATCAAAGAAGTTCCACATTTCAATTGGTTGCTATGTCTCATATCATTTTTCCTCTTCCATTCTTTTGTCACCCTTTCCTCATTTCTTAAAGAAATGAGATGCTTTATCCTATAGAATTTTCCACAGACTGGATGTTGTCCATTGTTGTATGGTGCCTTTTTAAAAAAAAATTGAAGTAACATTCCATTATCATCACTGAGATGTAGAGAACTTCCTGAAGAATACAATTACTGAAATAGTCGTGTGAGAAGCTATACAGAAGATTCCCTTGGTGAAATCACTATAACTGGTAAAAATAATAATGATATATTAAGAGAACAGCCATTTAAAGAATCTCTGGGATTCCTCTTAGGAGTATACATAGTCCATGAAGAAGTGTTTATTTTTTAAAATCCTCTAAATTGTGATTAGAATAAAGAATCTGGCACCAGGGCCATGATCTTGTCCTCTCCTTGCATAGTTCAGCAGGATGGAAGCCCTATTCTGATTGAGTTTGGCAAGACAATGAAGCTCCTTCTCCAACCTGTTCTAAGTTACGGGCCACAGGCCACCAGCAACTCCACTTCTATCTCTTTGCAGCAGAGACCAAGTTCCAGGTCAGTGTGACCAAGAAGTCAGGAGCTCCCTTTGTCGACCCAGGCCCAACTTGTGAGCACAAGCTCTAGCTTAGGTTTATCTTGTTAAGAATGCTGGGCCTCTGATGACCCTGGCGTGGACACATTGTGAAGAGGTTCTATGCCCAGGAGGCAAGAAAATGCCAGAGGCTAGTGGCTTCACCCTGTACAATGCACACAAATTAGGCAGGTCATTAAGAAAATTTGCTATTGTTCGTATCCACACAGCTCCACAACTGTTCTAAAAATCATGCTCAGAAGAATCAGGCCAAAAGAACAGAAAGCTCCAAAGTCCTCTGAAAGGGAACTTACTTTGTTGGGAATAAAGCAAAGGGAAGTTTGAATCAAAGAGAACTCTGGAAAAACAATGGTGATTTTGATGTTAAACAATTACCAGCAGGCGGACATATCCCTGATTGCACAGGCTAACCTTCAGGCCAGCTGGTTTACTAAAAAGAAAGAGGGAGAAGGACAGTTAACAAGAGTTCCCTGGGTCAAAACAAACCTCAAGAGTTTGCTTCAAAAAGTACTTCTACAAAGGCTACTTATTTTAATTTCACCAAACTGTGAAGAAATTTATGCCCCAGGTTATCATCAAAAAAAAAAAAAAAAAGGTAATCAGCCTACAATTCACGGAACCTAAACGCCTGGGTGTGATACCAAGAGAGAAACAGAAGAAAAGACTAAGTCCCGGGAAGAACCATTGTACCCACAGGTGACATTCCCAAAGTCTCAGGCTGAACTTCCTGAGAAGTGACATCTGAGAGAGAAATAAAATGAACTAAAGCAGTCCAGGCAAGTCAGTAAATAAGAAAACTCCTATAACTCAATAGCATAAATTCCCAATTATAACCATTTTAAAGTGGGTAAAGGAACTTAATAGATATGTCTGCAAAGAACACACACAAATGTCCACTATCTATATGAAGAGATGCTTAAGACACTGATAATCAGCAAAATGCAAATCAAAACGACAGTGACCTATCACCTCATACCTGGTTAGGATGGTTAAAAAAGAAATAAAGAAAACACATTGGCAAGATTGTGAAGGGCCTCGTGGTGGCGCAGCGGGTCAATTGAGCGCCACACTGTGGAGCTTCCGCAGCCAATGCAGCTTGAGTTCATAGCAGCCAGTGAGGGGACCCACATGGTGCAGCAGACCTCTCCTGCCTCACCTAATGCTCCCCTCAGCAGTGTATTTCAGTAGGTCTGCCTGTTCTGGTCCCCCAGCTCTGTCTCTGGTGAATCCTCTCACCTCCGGTCCCTGTGGCCTGTATGCATAAATAAATAAATCTTAAAAAAAAATGAATATGGAGAAGGAACTTTATATGTCAGGGATGAAAATGTAAATTGGCATAGCTACATGGAAACCAGTATGGTGTTTACTTAAAAAATTAAAAATAGAACTACCACATGATTCAGTAATCCCACTTCTGGGTATATATCCAAAAGAATTGATATCAGGATCTCAAAGAGATACCTACACTGCCATGTTCATTGCAACATTGTTCAAAATAGCCCAGATATGGGAGCAACTTCAAAGTCCAACAATGGATAAATAAAGAAAAAAATGACATATATATGTATATATGTAATAATGGACTATAGTTCAGTCTTTAAAAAGAAGGAGATCCTGCCATTTGCTGTAACCCAGATAAAAGTGAAGGGTATTTTGCTAAGTGAAAAAAGTCAGACACAGGTCACTGATGTATCTCTATGTGACAGCTAAAGTAAGCACTGTCATGTTTGACTACAAGCTCTCACAGTGCCAATGTGGGGAAGGCACACGGTGCAAACTGGAAAGCATGGCAACCCCCAGTGAGGATGGTGCATTTAGTATCAACCAACCCTAGAACTAACTCACCTCTGGACTCTTCATTTTATCAGATAATAAACACATAATGTCCTAACCACTTTAAGCTGGGTATTTTATTGGTGGCACTCAAAAGCATCCTGACTAATATAATATTCCACTTTGAAGGGATATTATAGAAAACCAGAGACTCAGTGATAAATGGTAAACCTTACAATGTAAGGCACCCTCTTTGGGGAATAATTTGGCAATATGAAATACAAGTAAAACCTTTTTTTAAATGAAAACAGTTTTGGCTCTGAGAATTTTTCCTACACTCATGCTCACATCTGTGCACAAATATATATGTACAGCAAGTTCATTGAAACAGTGGGTGAAATAAAAGAAAACTGAATCAAACTAAATGTTGGTCAGTAGGGAAAGGCTAAATAAATTACTTCTTATATGGAATACTATGTAGCTCTTAGGTTGGTGGATGGACAAAATAAAGCAATCTGTATTTTATACTGTTTTTAGAAACCTATGTAGCGTGTAGAGTATATATAAAAATACATACTATAAATGCATTAATTTAATTAAATTAATTCTAAATGTATACATATATACACATAATATGTATCACATGCTACTCTTGGCCTATGCTTGCATGTGCATAAATGATTTCTGGAAGGATAAAGAAGAAACTATTAACCATGAATGGTCTCTATAATAAGAGCTAGGTGATTAAGACAGAAATGACAGAGGGCTTACTTCCACTGTTTATTACACACATTTAAGTATCTGCCATCAGTATACATGGTTACGATTAATAATTTCTTTTGAACTAATTAATGGAAAAAATATTCTTTGAGGTCATATCTTAGAATATTTCTTGATATAAAAAATACTATGCAAAACAGAGTAAGGTTGTGATTCAGATGGGTCCAGCATCTGCCAAATTGAGGATTAGAGGAATGCAGCCTTGGAGAAAGAGCTGAACAACTCAGTTCTGCAAACTCTTATTGCAGGTATAAGGAGGATGCTCTGCTGGTGCTGGGTATGCAATTACAGGAAGATCACGGTGTGGTGGAATAAGAAACATCCCTCCTAGCCTGAGAGGTCCAGACCTCAACAACTGCAGCAAACTCAGAGCAACAGAGATACCTTAATGTGCTGCATCCAGGATTCTGGAAATAGGCAACTATAAGATGCAGAGTCCTAGGAAGGTGTATGGGGTGAGCAGAACTCATTCCCATTCTGGCAAAATCATCTTTATCCTGTGTGGCCTTAGTCTCTTCTTTATTTGTTTTCCTAAAAAGAAGTTTTTTTAGCATTTCTCCTGAAGATAATTATACATGCTTAATCTACATGAATTTAAACAAAAAAAATGTATAAAAGGAAAAGCAAAAGGCCTTCATATGTATCTTCAACACACCCCTGCCTTACCTTGTTTATGGCTTGACATTATTTCCTTCCAAATTTTAATGAATATATTAAGATACCTGAAGTTGTTGGGTTCGGAGAGTGGAATCCTTGGTTTCTCTCCGGCACAAGTTTCACCAGAGCTCCCCCTTTCACCGGCATAGGCGAGTTTCCCAGGCAAGTTTCTCCACGATGCAGAGACATTAGGTGTATCCAAAAGGGCAGGCTTATAAAATGGAGGGAGGAATAAAGGACACTTGCATAGACACAAGTGAGCAGAAAGAGCTGCCCCAAAAGGGACAGGTTTGCTAAGAGAGAGACATGTATTGTCACAAACAAGCAGTCTCAAGTGGAGAGCTGCCTCTGCTGAGGGAGGTCAGCAAAGAGAAGCTCCAGCATGTTACAGGTCCTGGGCAGGCAGGTAGGCTGCTGCCCTGTGGAGGGGGAGAGTTGGGGACAAGAAGCACCTGCATAGCCACAGGTGGGCTGAAGGACTGCTGCCCAGTGCCTATGCAGAGATTGCACTGGGACAGTCTTCCTCTCTTTGGGAGGCGCTCATTCCTTTGTGGAGTGGTTTGTTTGCTGTTGATTTTGGATAACTGTAGAATTTAAAAGGTACTGGAGATTCTACAAGGTCCCTCAATCTCCATCTCTTTACCACAGGTCTGCGCCCTATGACACTAACAGCATCTAACATTTTGCTTGGGTCTGTGCCTCGGCCCCTAAGGATTTTTAGTTCCTAGAGCTGGTTTCATGACTATGTTAATCACTCTACCCCCACCTCCAGCTCCCAGCTTTGTGTGAGCCAGGTTTCTTGCCTTGTGGTGCCTCTTTTTCAACTTTTCTATCCTTATCCTCTATCTGTACACAATAGACACAAAATGTGAGCCTTTGATACATTATATTTTCTCCCTTGTGCAATATAGACCAGGTATCAGCAAATTTGGGATGTAAAAGACAATATTTTAGGCTTTGTATATAATATCGTCCCTGTCACAAGTACTCAGTTCTGCTGTTACAACTGGAAATCTGAAGTGACTAATACACAAATGAATGGGCATAGCTGTGTCCGGTGAAACTTTATTTACCAAACAGGCAGCAGGCCTTGTTTGGCCTTTGAGATAGTTTGCCTACTGATATACATAAATTAACCTCATCCTTTTTGTTGGGTGCTTAGCAACCCCTTGAACAGATTTACTCTCTTGCCCTCATGGGTATCTACCACCTCTTCCATTGGTGTCACTCTTAACCAAGCCCTACTTATTAAATGTCAGGGTTAGTGGATGTCCTCTTTACCCACTGTGAACATCCTTACTGCTTCCCCTGGTTTACTGGTATTTTATGCCTTGTCTGCTGTTCTTACCCCACCTGCCTCCTTGTGCTTTCACCAGCAGTCCCAAGCATGCTTAATCATTTGTATTTATTACTTCGGTATGCAATTCAATTAAATAATATGTTAATCAAAGAAATAGAAGTGCAAAAGAGAGATGATTGATTCTACAAAAACAAAGCTGGCTATCTGGGGGGAAAGATCTGATCAAGTTTCTTATTTAAAAGATCTGTCTAGTTAGTTATGTGAGTGAAATTAAGTCAACAGACCAAAAGCCAAGCAGCACGGGGTGAGCAGTGAGTGTGAAAGTCCCCACATTAGCTTTTTGAAAAGAGTAGGCTCAGGTGCCAGGGGGTGTCTGGGCTCAGACATTGATCATCTTCTTAGAGACCTGAACTCTGGGCAGGGGTCTGAAAATGCCCCACCCTTCCACCTTGCCCAATCTCCCCTCCCAATTTTGGAGGACTTGGTACCTCTGATTTTTAGACTCCATCTTCATATGATAGATTACTAAGCATGAGATTCTGTTTCTTCTCTCAAAGGCCAGGTCCATTACCATTTAAAATAGTGGTAAACCCATATTTACATTTTGATGTGGTTCATGCTTTATTTCCTTTGCACACTACACTGTCTGTTCTATTCCCCCTAGTTTTTCTCCCAGGCAGAATCTATCTTATCTGACATTGCAAAGCAGTTAACATTGATTCTGGTGAATGGTCTACTTTGATTTTTGCTACAGGGAGATTTTAGCACAAATTCACATATATTGTTTTCTCAACAAATAGAAAAATATGTTCCACATTCATTGTGCTGGGAATGCCGAGCCTGCTACTTTGTAACTCACTGTCTCATCCCTTTTATTTGCTTTCTCTGTCACTGTCGATCTTTTCCTAATACTTCATCCTTTATGCAGACTCCTTCCTTGGAGCCGAATTTGGCAGTGGAGTTTGCCTAACTAATGGGGACCGTATGCTCTGCAATTACATTCCCCAACAACATTCAGATTTGTTAGCAAATATTGGAGAAGGCTGAGAAACTGGAGTGCAAAGACTGTGAGGAACTGGCACATCCTGGCAGGTAACCTGTGTTTGCTGACCTCTGTGACTCAGTTCTGGTTTGGGCTGGTCTAGCTTAGGTAGAACAGGGATTTGTTTTTTTAAGTGTCAGTCAGTTGCTACATTGTTCTTCAAATGACTAAGTGCCTCTCTTCTGCCTTCCCCATGGCATGCTGTACTGACCCTATAGATCATTCTTGAATACATGACTATTACCCGCTTCATAGTTGATTCTATTCTTCCCCAGACTGGAAACTGGTATCTTGACGTTAATCACTGTTGTTGCCTCAGCTTCCAGTAAAGGAATGTGAACATAATAGCTATTAAGTAAACCTTTGGCTGATGAACAAATGAGACAATATCTAGATTATATTAAATTCCAATACATTATGAATATCACACATACATAACTTTGAGGACTTTCTCCTCTCCCCAACTCCTTCCTTTCCTCTAGGCTAACACAACCTCAACCTTGCAATCCCAGCCACCCTAAAAATGTGCAAACTCACAGGATTCTGAAAAAATATTTAAATTGTCACCCTAAAACCACAGCACTAATCTTTAAGAAGTCTTTTTTTTTTTTTATCTTGAGAAAAAATTTGTCATTTCTCTGTTGGGGGTGAGTGTGGGGCAGGATGAAGCAAACCTTTCAGTTTGTCTTGAGTTTCAATAAGCTGAATACAGGGGAAAGAATATTGTTTCATTATGAAGACATCCCAAAAAAGGTAACTAGGCTGGGAACCAGTGACCAAGAGGAGAAAGGGCGTAGCCATCCAGAGGCCATCTGAAGGCCGCTCGCTTTCCAGATTCCTGCAGGCCACAGCCCTTTTCAGGTGCCTGTGACCTCTCTGAGTGTGTGGGCCCTGCAGGGGTTCTCGGGCACCAGGTCTAATGACAGAGGCTGTGTCTCTCCGCCACTAGCCTATGCCAGTCTCTGCGGAGGTTTGGGAGCTGGCAAGGGAAGCCCATGGCCCCTGTAAGTCCCTACTCAGCCTCATCAATGCAAAATCCACCTGACAAGAACTTGGGGAACTTGCCACCACCCCCAAGGCCACGTGGAGGCTCCAGAGACACAGAATACTCCATGTTTTAGAACACAAATACATAAATTTTTAATCTGCGAAAAATACAAAATGAAACCATGTACAAGTTATGTACAAACCCTTTTTACAAGACAAGAGAGTTATCACTGGTTGTTACAGATGACAGAGTTGGGTAGACCATTTCAGAGCACCAGCGTTGTTCTCTCCTCCAGTTCCTGTTAGGTCATAGTAATTAATCATAATCATATTGCCAACAATCAAAAGTTTGAGAGACAGATGAATAAGCCACGCTCTCTTTCCTTAATGAACATGTAGGCTGACCACTGTGTATTGTTTTCCCTTTTGTCCCCTGAAGAAGCACTGAGAGCAGGGTTTGGTGTTAAGTGGGGGAAGGTTACTTTTTAGTATCTGGGTGGTGGGACGTGGGCCAGCGGTTTTAGGCAGGATGTGATTGTGCCACCTGGGAGTGGAACGTTTTTAATTAGAATTTCCAGGCAGGTCTTGGTTTGCATTTGAAATGTTGCAGTTCTCATCAAACGTGTCTCTGGCCACACTAGGCGGAAGGAAGGGAAGGGGGCGAGCCCCTATGGAGTGGTGGGGTTTGGTCTAGTGGAGCAGGGCTTTGTCAACCCTGTTGGCCCGGCTCCCTTACCTGCTGGCTGCCTTCTCACGCTGACTGAATCCCACATGAGGAAGGCCCTGGTTTGCTCTTGGCAGGCGTGTGTCAGCGCTGTGTGTACATTTCCATTTTAGATTCCAGCAGCGGGGTCAGCACTGCTTCCTAAGGCAGCCACACTGGAGCGCTCTGGTGTCACTTTCATCCCTGTTCTGCTGAATAGCCAGGTGGAGGAGAAGAAACACAGAAGTCCACCAGGGGCTAAACAAGCCAAAGGAAACCTTTTTAAATGGAAATTTACCTAGAAATTAAAGTTGCTCTCCTGGAGCACAAAAACCTCTTCTCCGGAAAAGTCACTGAAATGAGGTGGTGGTAGTGTTTTCCATAAGAATGCTAAAGCCAGAGCTGCCAGCATGTGGCCTGTCCTGCGGGGGGGGGGGGGGGGGGGGGGGGGGGGGGGGGGGCGGCATGGGGACAGTGGACAGGAACCAAGTAGTGACATGAATAAGGAGGCGAAGGAAGAGACCCACCTCAAGATCCCTCTCTTTTGGAGTGCCAGTGACCCTATGAGTCCTCCATTGCCATTGTGTCCAAAGTGACACATGACCGACTACCCATCTTAGCCGGACTGCAGGACAAGCTCTGAGGACACAGACAGAAGAGCAAAGTCCCTGCCTTGTCCTGGGAGTCCTGTTACTGCTAAACCTTTATCTCCAACCTCATAGAAGAGCTACCTTCTCGTTCTTAAAGTTCATTTCTCTTTCCCCCCATTTTCCTGCCTCTGGAGTGTCCTAGTTCTCCTATCCCATAGGCATCTACTTTTAGTTCCTAAAAATATAGCTGTGCCCACCCCCCATACCCTTCCATGTCCACATGTTTTTCTTTGAGAATTCAGTGATGCCCCTCACTTTGCCAGTACCTCTGCAGATCTGATTTCCAAACCTACAAGGCCTTCTTTACCCATTGTCAACTCACTTTCCCCACTTCTTTTTGCCTGCAGTACCATTCCTTATGGGTACCTTTCAACTTCTTGCACTTTAGATGATGCAATGCATTTTGCAGTTGACTGCATTCATTGACTCCACTTCCTGTCTTATTTCCTACACCTCCACTTGGTTCTTGCCTTGAGGTCCAAATTAAGCACAAAAAATTCATAAAGAACCTTTTCCAGAACCACAGTCCAGCCCCTCCAACACCAAATAAACTCATACAACTAGGATGACCCATGACATGTGTTTGAGGAAGGTAAAGTCTTCATATGCTCAACTTTGGCCCTGGGGTGTGCATCCTTGAGAACTGCATGCCACTGAGAAAACAGTTGGCTTTGCGTTGACTCATTCTCGTGATGGCTTCTGGGATGAACTAACATCTCAAAACTGTCACCCTAAAAATGCACAGGCATTGTTGTTTGTTACTGTTTCCTGGAGACCTTTAGTGACGTCCCATCACTTTCTAGCTCCAGTCTTACCTTCTTACCTTCTTACCTTGGCCCCTGTCTAATTTCTAGCCCCTTCTCTGAAGTCTCATTGTAATTTCTGTCCTACAGAAATTTTCTACCAGAGACAAAGCAATCTATGGAATGAAATCACATTCCTACCAAAGTACTATGACCCTTGAAGTTTCCTCTCCTTAGGAAACCTTTATACCCCATTTCTCTAGTCACCTATTTCCTAGTGAAATGCCTCCAAATTTCATCAAGCGTTATATGCCCCTCATTCTTTCCAACCCACTACAGTTCAGACCAAACTTTTCCTCTTTTGAACCCAAAGCACAAACTCTTGACATATATATTACGAATGATAACTCTTCACAATACTGTCTAAATCCTTTTGTTTTTATTCTTTTGTCCCAGTTCCTTGATGTGTGTCCTGAGTTTGTCTTGTCTTTAGACAGTCTCAAGATTTTAAAAAAATGCTCAAAAATTTCATGTAAATTTGAAATTTTCATTTTGAACTTAAGGATACTCCATTTAAGTCTCTCGCCTTAAGTCTCCAACTTAAGGAGACTGGTATTGTTTCGAGAGCAGAAAATGCACACTATGCTTGGGAATGCTGTTTAGGTGATGCTGTAAGAAATATCATTATTCTACAATATGACATCATTGTCTCCAAGGGCTTGACTCATTCCCATGCTCTCACTCCTAATTTAGCTCACATCTTCTCAGATCTGAAAGGGACATGAAAGTTACCTAGATGAATCACTCTTCTTTACAAACGAGGTCACTGAGATTCAAAAGTTTAAAAAACATTTTCAAAGTACCTAACTAGCTATTTGCAGATGTAGCTCTCAAAACCTCATTTTAAACCATAAGCAGGAAAGTTGAGCTCTTTCACCTTTCAGCATGAAAATATCCTTAATTTTCTTATGTTTTACTACTTCCTCCCTTGCCAATACAGTTCTAATTCCCTATTTATTTAAAGTCTAATTTTGTACAAAGCACATCATAATATGCCATAATCTTTGGATGATAGTGCTTCTGGGTGCTCTTCAACATGCCTTAGGTCACAGTCACTTAAGATGATTTACCTTGGTTCAAGTTGAAATTTTAAAATATAAAAGTGATCAGACAAAAATAAAATTTTCTTTGTCCCCAGTTCTTGAGTAAAAGAAAAGTTGTGAAAGTATAAAAAAAAAAATTTCTTAATGAGAAAGAGGATGACAGTGATGATGCTTATTCCCAAAGCACCCAGAGGTTATTAGTTTGGGACAATGACTTTTCCGGAACCCTAAATTGGGATGGGAGAACAGACTCTCATAACACAGATGGTACCAGTGATGACCATTATTTGTCCAGGTTGAAATTAGGCAGAAAGATGGGCCTGTCATAGTGGGACAGAGGGAAGACCCCCTTTGGGTCAGCGAGCTCACCAAATAGAAACAGTCAGGAAGCTCTGGATTTGGTGAACCTATCAGTGGTTTTATAAATCTTGTTTCTGTTTCCATTTCATTTTTAATCTACTAGTCCTCCGTTTGGGTCAGAGGAACCAGTCATTTTATGGACCCCCTAAAAACAAGGTCCAGGACAGTTTATTTTATTTTCTGGCCCAGGACAGTTTATTATTACAAAACAAAATGGCATGAGCTGGATGTTCTACCTTAGGAGAAAATGGGTTGCTGCCAGTTAGTTTTTGGGGGCAGCCCTTTGCACTAGGAAACCATGTTGGTCACTCCGGTTTTTTTTTTAAAAAATGTTCAGATTCAAATCTCTAGCCATCATGGGTGTGTATTTATATTTTTGCTTCTATACTGCTTTGGTATGTAGAAACAGAGAGGAAAGGCCAAGGAGTGTGGGTCACTGTGGCCTACGTTCCTCTAGTGAAAGGTCTTTTAGGTGGCCACCACTGCCAGCCAGAGGACACCAAATAGTTATGACCAATTCAGAAATAGTTACAAACAAACGGGAATAGGAGTGAAGAAAATCCCACCTGATTTCATGAAGGAAAGAAGAGCGTGGAGGGGTGTGTATGAGCTAAGTGACCCCAATGCAAAATCATTATGTAGAAGGCGGCCTAGCTTTCAGGAAAGTTGTAAAATCCTAGCAAGAGATTCACCCCACAAACCTGTTTTACCTCTGTTGGAAACCAGAATGTGTTTATAAGTCTGAAGATAGACTGCTGACGTCATTTTAGTCTGTGAGTAGACTAGTGATTGGTTATACGTAGTTTTTAAACACTCCAATTGGACATACATTATATTCACAATACTTTTAGAGAACTAATTCTACAAAATGTGACAACAGGGTAACCACAGTCTGACAAGTCACTTCAGGACAGCGCCTACGCAGTGGAAGCTCGACTACATTGGCTCTGCAAGAAGAGGGCAGAGGTGGAAGCTCATGTTACCTACGTTGGTAATTGGAGTACTTGGTGGGCATGTTTTCATGGTGATTTCAGTGCTTGGTTCTTATCTGATTGGCACTAACATACTAGGTACCACAAGATCATGGCCTAAAGAAATAACGGACTAGATATCGTGGGACTTTTAGGGATATTTTAGTTAATTTGGTTTCTTAAAGCATCCACAGTTTACATTTTTAAGGAAATAAAGATCACTATCACATCCATGTTTTTCCAGAGACCCTGATGGTTGCATCAAAGATTGATAATTTTGAAGTTGAAAGACTTTGCTAAGTCATTTGGAACATGGCGGTTGCCGGGACAACTGTACACTAAGCATGCAAGCGACAGCAGAGCTGTAACATATGGTCATATTGTTATGCCTAGAAAGATCTCTTGGCCATAGTGGAAGTGGTTTCATTGTTGGTCATTTTCAAAGGCCTTTTCTAACCGTCTATATTAACAGTTAATGTAAGAGTGCCTCCTTTTGTTGTTAGGATGTTTTATATTGTTCTAACAAGTTTGTGTGCTTTGTCCCATCAAGGGAAGGAAAGCCTGAAAAATTAAAATCTGGGCAAAAGTTGCCTTCTTGATCATGAAAATTTCTGGATGTTAAACAAAAACTATCAAAAGAACAGATGTACTGCTCTACCTTGTTGTTAAGCAAAACTGTTTCACTGGTGTTTACAAACTTTCAAGCTAAAAGTGCTGAAAGTTGGGGAGTGGGGAGAAAGTCCACCAGTGCTTCCAAAGTTGCAATTACTCACTAGTGTGGTTTGGAGATAGGAAATGAGAAGCATAACAGCATGTAGGAGTCCCCACCATTAGAACAACAAACAGAGCAGTGTTTTGTGTGCATCTGGTCCTCCACCTCCATGTCTCTGCTGTGCCCACAGCTCTCCTGATATCATTAATGGGCAGGGTACACCCAGTAATCTGACAGTTGTAGAGAAGCTGCAAGAAGGTCTCCCCTTTAAATATACAAACAAAGGAATGAGAAATACAGAATGAAAACTAAAAACTACAAAAATATGACTTTCAACTGTGAAAATAAATGGTTCCATTTATTAAGAGCTGGTGTCAGTGCAACCAAAAATACACACCCATTTCAAAAGTGCACCTGCCCCTTTTGACTTGTTTTTCTTTGGGAAGAGGGATTTACTAAAATACATGTTTACATCATTGGACCATTTTAAAATTGCTACACTACTCCATTTCCCTTAATTGAAATTAATTGTGGTGGTGACCATCATTCTCCTCAAAGAAAAAGAGAGAAAGAAGAGAAATATGTGTTAAGGAGTCTGGCCACTTAGTCATTGTGATTTTGCATTGTCTAGATTTAGGGAAGATATCTGACAATGAAAAAAAAAAAGAAAAAATATATTCTTTCTAATAAATAAAAATAATTTAAAATGCAGTGGCTATACATGATTATTTTAATATGTTCATTTATAAATGAAATCATTCTCTTTTCCAAAATACATGGAAGCAATATTCAAGGCAGACAAAGAGAAATATCTGTCTACTTTATTTTTCTTGCATTCTTGCTTTATCTTAACGTTTCCACCAGTGATTCAGCATGTAAGAGGAAGAAAAGTCACATCACCATTTATGAAGTTTGTCAGGCTTTAAAAAAATAGTCTGGTCTCCTGGGAGTCAACATTCATCTTCTACTTCTCTGATTGGTGGAATCAAGCTGCTTGTGGATTTATATTGGTTGATCTGGTTAGCCATGTGGGTACTCATGGGCTTGATTTGAATGTTTCTGGGGTAGGCATTATCCGGTTCATCTGTAAACCATTTCTTTTCTGCTAAAGGGAAAAATGGATAGAGAACAAGAAGGAGAAATGAGAAGCTTAATTAGTACTAGGGTAAAGGCATTGGACAGTTCATTGAAAAATGCAAAAAGTTAATCAATAGAAGCTGACAGTGAGTAATTGCTAAGAGAGACAGTGCAGAGGGGAGAACCCCAGGATCTGAAACATACCCCTGTTGCCTGTAGCAAGTGATGAACCAATAGGCCTTTGGGATTTGGAGGCACCATGGATGGACCTCAGTGTATAAGGGAGGGTTGGGAGATGAACTCTGGCAAGTTCCTTTAGCGGTTTGAAAAGCTTTGGTTGGGAGGAGATGCTGAATATATCAAACAATGAGTCTAGACATTCACCTGAGGAAAGATTTGTGCATCCACTGATTTGACTGACTGAAACAAGGGGACATTGTCCCAGCCACATAGTGAGGGTTTGTAAATGTTATTCAGGGTCTCCTCCTTCCAGCTTTGATTTGGCTTTGCATGTAACAAGCATACTTGAGAGTATATCTCGACTATATCTCTTTTCTGTTTCTCTTGCAGTCAGTTTTGAGTATTTTAAATTAAGCCCACAGATTTTTCTGGCCAACAGGACTGAAAATCATAATAGTAACTCATGCTTGAAGAGGATTTTGAGATGGGTTTTATTTCAAGAAAGAAAACTCTCGTGTTGGTATAGAGTTATGAAAAGAGTTCCTGGTGGCAATATCTTAAGCGACTATAATAACCCAAGCTGTCGACAAGGGAGCTCGACGAGGCGTTGGCATTTCATTTCCACCCTAAATGCAGAAGCAGCTGACAGAGAGAATGCTGAGTCAGGGCACTGAGGGGCTGGGGTGAGAATGGAAATGGCCTGGCATCCTTAGCACTTAGTGCTGTTTTACCAGACTTGGTCCTCCTCCCCACCCCTTTTTAGGACTTAAATTTTCTGGAAAAAGACCATAGCTGTGAAGAGACTGAGTAAATAGGACATTCCAACTTGGGAATCATTTGGCTTATATAAAGAGAGACTATTGTCTCTGTAGCAGTGTGTATCCATCAAATAATTCATAACCGCCTTGTCAGTGGCCCTGGACTGACATGTTACCAAAACTGGCTTGATCAAGGACTGTGTGTGTATGTGTGTGTGCATGCGTATGCATACGCACATGTATGCGTGTTGGGATACCTTGTTGGGATAATAATCTATAAATTAACTGTCTGTGATCAGCTCGTGACCATTCTGCTAGTTTCCCCTTGGTCTTTGCTTTCTCTTGTTGTTTCAAATACCCCTGTCTGGGGGTATGTCTAGTGAAAGCTCACTCATTACCCTTTGTTCATCTGCTCAGTTTACCCCCAGGACACTCACTGCTTCTTGGATCATTCTCCAACCCTCTCTCTCCTCTATGGCTCTCTCACCTATTATAATTAAGTTCACTTTGATTTGAACAGATTGGACGATAGGAATTCATAATGCTACATCCTCACAGTGAAGCTAACTGATTAAGTGCTTTAAATTATTCCCCTTGACAGAATGATAAAGTTACAATCTGTTCTGAGATGATCTACAGCTTGCCAGACTCCTACAGCTTCTTTCTACATTCATTTATCTTTTTGTCAAGCAGAGTTTTTTTTTTTTCCTAAGCTTCAATTCCATAGATCTTTTAAAGTCATCAGCACATCTGAATTATTAATGAGGCTTTAGAGGCAAGGTTCCTGATGGGCTGGTTAAAAAAGGTTGTATAGAAATCTGGGACTGTGTACACATCAAAATAATTTCAGCTCCATTTAAAAAACCATTTAGTTCAAGTGTGACATAGATGAACCATTATGCATTTGTGGAAACCAATTTTTTGTGATCTACGATTAAACTAACCTTTCAGAGAGGAGTAAAGTGTGATGGTTATCATGTTTTAAAAGCATTGCCAGGCCACTGAAACAATTTTAAACTACGACTTTTCCAGCGGTCTATGTGTAAAGATGATTTTCAGAAGAACAGAACCCTGCATCTGTGCCTTTTGCCTGAGCTGCCCTTGGCTTTGGCAATGCCATTTTGTGGGCTGATTTTGCAAAGGGATTTAGGGCTGGTTTAGACATGCCAGGTTGGAAGGGAGAGTGAACTCTGCTGATGGAAATGAGTAGGTCTTTTGGGTGAAAGACCTAAGACAGCTGCAATTTGCTAAAATTTTTACAACTGCTGCAGAGAATAATTGTTCAGAATTTAGTCTTTACAGTTCAATTCAAAGTTGGCATTTTGACCTTTTGAGGCAAAGAGAATATCAATTTCCTTCTGCTGTCTGTAAGAAAGGGAGCATTATTTCCCCATTTAAGGCCCTTTCTCATTCCTTTTAAATTTAATGTCTTCAAAAAAAGAAAATCTAAGCAGAGTAGCCCTTGTGCTTTGGTGATCCAGTGCAACATAAGAAGCCACATCCTGGTGATGAGCAGAGGCTATCATTATGCCAGAGAAACAGCTATTTTTTTTTTTTGAGTGGCTTGTAAAATATATGTGTTTGTGGGGATTTGGTTAGATAGGATATTCAGCCAAAAGAAAGATATTAATGCTCAGAGCATTTAACCAGAGGCCTGGAGACAAAGGTATTTTATGAAGAGATTCTCCCAAAGGGTTTTGGAGGAATGCACAAATTAATGATTGGTAGCCACTGGGTTACAATGGAGAATGTGTCAGTTATGACAATGATGCTCTTTGCTTTATTGAATCTCACCTTCCAGAAAGGAAACTGTGCCAATGGGTCACTACAAAATAGGCACAAGGAAGAGTAGTCAGAGAAGGAATTCAAATGAGTGCTAAAGTGATTCAGGATAAAACCAAATCCTGAGTTTTTCTCTTCTCCCTGCCTCACCCCATATGCCAGATATATTTGGGGGAAGTTTATTGTCATTCCTAAGGTGAGAAGGACAATCAGCCTGGCTGTGAGGACATCCTCACTGCCAGAGAAAAATCACCCCATTTGTTGATAAGCTGCTTGCTCATGAAATGTGTGACGCCGTCACTGTGGGTACAATGTGGGGCCTGCCAGAAGTTTCTTTTGTATGACAGCTAATGGAGTTAGGAGAGAGACATTTCACAGTCTGAGGCAAATGGGCTACTGGAACAAGTTAAGAGCCGGATGGTAATGGCAGACTGACTGGTAAAGCGCTGCCGTTGGAGATGTCACCTACCAAGACCAGCCATGCCGTGAGCTGTGGAGGCCACAGAGAAGGCGAAGAGCAGGGCTGATCATCTCACATCCTCGGTGCAAATCATTGCATAATTTAGCTTAGTTCCAGTTTCTCCTCTGTAAACTGAAGCTAATGATAAGAACTTCCTAACATTGTTTAGATCATGGCCATGAAGATTTACCACAGTTTCAAATACATTAATGGAAATGTGAACTATTAAGACTATTACTGTTATTAGTAATGTCAGCAGGCATTTTAGCATAGTGGCAAAGTTCATAGACTTCGGTTTTAAGTTCTACTGTGCAACTTCCTGGCTGGGTAATTTTGAGCAAGAATCTGTCCCTCAGATTCTGCCCTTTTCAAATGGAGATGCTAAAGCATCCTCACCTGAGGTGGTGCTGAGGCTTTGAATTGAGTTCATTTAAGTGTTTGGAAGAGTACCCGGCCCATGGCATGCACTAAGGGGTTAGCTTTTAATGCAAGGTTCACATTAAAGAGTACTGTGAGCACGGAAGGATCACGTGAGTGTGGGTGGTACCTTTAGGTGTGATTGCAAATAAGCTGGTGGTGAGAACTGAGATGTATAAATCAAGGTGCTGACTTGAAGGAAGGGGACTGTGGCAGAAGTGATGATAGAGGATTTGGTTGGTAGCCTTCATTTGGAAGGTGAGGAGAAAAAGGGGTGACCAAGCATTCTGTCTGGGGCGTTCATTTCTGCTACCCCCATTGAGTACTTGTGTCTCTGAAATGTTGGTTTGACAGGTGCCCTATCCACCTACATACCATCGGCTACTTTCATCACTGAGCTCAAAGTTTCCCAAATAAGCCTCAGGTCTTCCTTCAGCCACCAGGAATCCTGGAGGCATGGGCTATCATGGGGACGGGCACCAGACTTGGGCTGACAGAGCTGCTGGCTACCAGAAGC
Source organism: Galemys pyrenaicus (assembly GCA_019455555.1). Taxonomy (NCBI): domain Eukaryota; kingdom Metazoa; phylum Chordata; class Mammalia; order Eulipotyphla; family Talpidae; genus Galemys; species Galemys pyrenaicus. The sequence goes on from JAGFMF010011457.1 coordinate 240,235, forward strand.
AGAGAAAGAATCAGGACTTTCTGTGCAAACTGAACCTCTTCACTGGTTCTGTGAGTTGTCAGCTCTGTGAGGATTTAGCCTTTTCACATAACCAGTCCCCAGTGAAAAGCACGTTAAAGGGGAGATGATGATATAGCAAAGGCATTTGGAATAATTGGCCCTCATCTCTGTACCGCAAGCCGAGGTTTAGAAAGAAAAGGCTTGAAAGGGAAAGATTCCACTTCGATAGAGATAGCAGTTGAGAAGAATAAGAACTAACAAGAAGCAGAAACCCACCAAGCAGCACCGTGTGGTGTCACATCTCACATTTCCCAGATATAGGTCAGCATTCACCCTCTATTGGGATCCCTAGTGGACCCCACCCACATAGCTGCCTCTTCACTCCACAGGCAAAGTGGCTATTTCGTAGAAATGAAAGTCATTTGTGCCAGGACCAGAGCAGTTTGTTTAAAGAAATGTTCTCACTTCTTTGCAAATGTTCACCATGACCCCATCTGTCTCTTGACTCAAAGTCTAATGCTGTCATTCGCTGGACAGAGCAAACTGCCCCCCTCCTGGCACTTCTGTGGTCCTCAATCTAGCCAACACCAGAGGGCAGATTTTCACTCCAGCCTCTGGGGTAATCAGGGCTAATCCCTCTCAACTACCTATGCAATGACCGTACAACCTCCTGGTGAGGACACAGGGATAGCCCACAACATGCCCTAACTTCACATTAGGACAAAAGGATGAGCTGAAAGGAGATGATTGAGACATTGGTTTTTCCCCTGTTCTGATTCCACAGGCCCCACAGCTTTTGAACTCTCCTCTTTGTCATTCAGAGTCCTGTTGCTATAGGAACCGGGCAGGTTGATTTAATTGTCTCTGTTGGGATGCAGACACCTTAAGGCTTTTCCCATCTTAAGGAAGAGCCAAAGGGTTATTATTATTATTATTATTATTTTGGTCATCTGGGATCTTGACAACACTGGCAGGAGGCACTGTCAATCTGTCTGCTCACTGATCTTACAGGACTGTTCCCTTTCTCAGAGGCTGTGTACCCGGTTAGAGACAGTGCCAGCAGCACAGCAGCATCGTGAAGCACATCCAGTCATTTGTTGCATCTTATTTTAAAGATCAGCCAAAGGGGAAGGAGAATTTATTCAAGGGTTGAAGGTATAAAAATACTTTAAGGTCAATTTATTTTAAAACATTTATTGAGCACCTATTCTGAGTATGGTTCTGGGTCATAACCTTTAATATTCATAACAGAATTTTAAACTGCTCCCAATTATGGCAGAAATTTAACTATATGTAGAAGGCTCTGTTTTCTCTGTCCATTGGAACTGGCGGCAGAAAGGAAGGACCTGGCAGTCATCAAGGTTGTTGATGATTCACGATTTTCTGAGTACTGAGGCTTAGGCTTCACTGGGTCTACCCATGTGCTCAAGTTTCACCCCTTTCAAAGTCTAAAGCAAATTGGACTGAATGGCTTACAAATTGCTTCTCTTCTAGAATGGTGCAGATAATCGAGTTTCTAGCTGTTTTCTTTTTAAATGTACATTCTTTCTTCTCAAATAACTCTTTCACTTACTACCCTTTCTCTACTTTTTTTTGGATGGGGATGGGAGGAGTGAGACATAAAATGAGAAACTTGTATATGCCTTCTTTCTAACAGAATCTGAAAGGAATGGCCACTTTGGGTCACACGGAAAACACTGGAGGAGATTCTTCATTCTATTGAGGAAAATATATAATATAGCAGTTTTGGCTAATAAGATAGAAATAATAATATCTTTTCCATCACTGAATATATAATATATGTACCAAGTAAAGTCATCTCTCACTTGTGCGCCTGGGGAAAATCCCAAAAAGTCTGGGGAAAATCCCCAAATTTCATCTCACATCACAGTCTGTTCCCACTCCATTCCCACCACAATATCATTCATAGATTGTATATAAAACACATTCTGAATTTACTTCTCTCGATCTGCCCAATCTCTGGTTGGGATTTAACAAATGTCTGAAAGGCAGGTGGCAAGAGAAACCTGGGTGATAGAGACTGATCTGTCGCCCCCAGATAACTGGATGTGGGCTATTTGTACATACAGCTGAACAGTTTTAATTTCGGGTCTTACTGATCAAACAAAGGAGACCAATGCTTCTACCATTAATAATCCTCCTGGTTTAAATCAACAGGAGGGTAAAATATTAACTGAGAAGCAGTTTTGCCAAATAGAATATCTGTGAACGTTATCCAGAAAAGTTTATCACCTGGCATCATCACTTGATTTAGTAGATCTTGCCAAAATAAACACAGAGATGTGGACAGACTGATGGGGCACCAGGTTGGGGTGGTGGTAATGGAGGGGAAGTGGAGGAAGCTGGGTTTCTTGATGGGAAAATGCTTTCGGACTTGGAGCAAGGTACCAAGGTGGGCAGGAAGGCCACGTGCAGATTTAAAGGCAAGCCAGATGGAGAGAAGTTCCCCCAAATGACCCAACCCCAAACCCAGGAACACCAAAACAAACCCTAAGGGGTGTAGCAGTAGCAGCAGCACAGCCTCATTGCGCTGAACAATTTAGAAAGTAGAGGAAGGAGGAGAAGAAAGGTAAGAAAGGTAAAGGAGGGAAATGGGGAGGGGGGAAAAAGCAAAACAAAGTAAATAAAACCACAAACAGAACAATAGAAATAAAAATAAACAAACCAATAACAGAATAAAATTTGTGACTCCTTTTTTTTTAATTTCACAAAAGTTTTCACAAGGACAACGTTATAGAAGAAAACCCCCAGCAGTGGCTAGGTCATGCAGAACCATTAATTGTCATACCTTGGCCCATTCTATTCATCCTTGTTGCACTTTAGAGAGAGAAGTAAGCTATGTGAGTTTTACAATGCTTTTAAACTGTCATATTTCCTCTTGAGCACTTTAACTGGCACATTCTTATAGTTATAAATGTTCTGAGGGCATAACTTTATAACCTGTTTTGCAAAGAATACATGAAGAGCTCTTCATGATCCAAAACTAGGGGATATATGTGTGTGTATCTATATATCTATATGTACATGTGTGTATATTTATAGATATATAGATAGTTAGATATAAAAAAGATAGATGATTATACATAATATATAAATCAATGTATACTGGGACAAAAATAATTTGAAAAAAATCTTCCACTCAAAGGGTTTTAAAAATACATATGTATACACTTATCCCCCACCCCATGACTGGCTTAAATACTACATGGCCCTGTCTTTGGTGTGGGGGCAGAGGTTCAGACTGAGGCTCACCATCTTGTCAGTAAAAGTGCTTGTCAATTCACACAGCAAGCAAATCTCCAAAACTATCATGCTTGAGGGAACAGGAGATCCAAAATCTAAACCCAAAACATTCACCATAAAAACACCTTTTCAGAGATAGGAGAGCTGTGAGATTTTTCTGCTCCCCGCCACCCCTATTCTGTTTGATGGAATTTTTGAAAGTAAACATTTCAAATATGTATATACTAGCCCAGGGCTAGTCCAGCCATACAAGAATTTGGTCGTGGTGTAGTTGGCCGGTTTTTAAGAATGACTGCACTGCCTAAAGCATGATTTGCATGCATAAAATATCTGACAACTATGTAGTGAAAAAAGGATACTTTTCTGCCTTTTCACTCATGCTGTTAGAAAATGTAAGAAAACAAAAGAAAAACATATTATACCAAAATGTGTTTGGCTCACTGTTGTACTCTTCTCCCCATCCCATAATGACAAGGAGCCGTCTCTCTTATTGTCACTCACCCGCCTAAATGAATTGGCTATGTTAAAGAAGTTGATGAGCAGGAATTCCTCCCACCAGCTTCGTGCTTGGGGACAGCCAGCATCACACAGCTGTGCCAGAAGTGTAAGGTGGTAGGTGGGTTTTATCTCCATTGAGTCAACGGTGGCTTGAGCCTCCTACATTCTGATTTATGACATGTTGACTCCTAGAAAAACATGATCTGCTGCTGGGTTTATCTTCCTCTTGCTCTACGGCAGCCCCAGCCTTGGCTTCCACTGAGCATGGGGGCCCTATCTAATCAAACAAAGGGGAGTAAAAGGTCCCCTGAGAATGTGTGGAAAAATACTTGCTCTTTCCTGAGCATTATTTATTCGGTACATAAGGTAAGAAATTCACCTTTTAAAAGATGTAAAAGTCCCAGGAAGGCAGTTTTTAATGACTTGCATCTGATATTTATGATACATATGGCTTTTCATCCCAAATGTCAAAAGTGAAAGAAAAAAATAGCTATTCATATGGCAGCATAGGACACAGAATAACAATACAATATGCAATCAAACCTCTTTTCACTTAAACGAAATCACTAGACTCTGATACACCCATGAATGGAATACTACTCTTTCCTCCACAGTAAGGTTAGAAATGTTCCTGTCAACCCCAAAGGAAGTTGGGCGTTAAGCCAGCTAGCTCTGGGACGAAAGGCCTTGGTGAGTAACAAAAAAACTGAGGTCCTCTGATACCCAGCAGGTGCCTGATCCGCTACAGAAATGGTGAAAGCATTTCACGTGCTTTGCAAACTTCCACCCAGAGACAGGAGGAAACAATTGCTGCACTTTCATTTCTTTTTGGTTGCTCGTTTCACATAAATGTGTGTTAACTTATTGTGTGAGGATTAAAAAAGATAAGGAAAGGAAAATAACATCAAAATCAAAACCCCAAGCACCCTGATAATCCCAGTAAATCAGAATAAACTTTCCCTCAACATTTAACTAAACTGGTTTTGCATAACTGCCACTGATCTCAAGTGCGCCCTCCTCATCGGTGAACTCATTCCTGTAGTGAGCTATTTATGTCTGGAGCATGCCTTTGGATTATTTTTCCCCTAGAATCATAAATAACTTTTGGTCCGTCTGCTTATTTGCTGTTGTGCTCAAGGGTTTTATGGTGGTGAAATAAAAATGACAACCACATGCACACTATCATACATATGCAAATATGTGTAAAAAAAAAAAAAGGGAGGGAACTACAGGGGAACAAGGGGGAAAGTTACTGTTGGAAACACCCACTGGGGAAATGAGTGGAAGATAACAGTTTCACACACGGTGGCAGTGGATACACAAATCAGAGTCGCTCTTCCTGCACGTACTTCTGTTTGTCCCGGGACTCCCGTGACTTGGGCCGGTTCTGTCGGTTTGCTGTGGACGGGATGGAGTGAACAGAGGAGCTCTTCTTGCTGGAGGACTGGGATGAGTGCGAGGAATGGGAGAGGCTGGCCCGGGACTGGCCGGCGTTGTGGTCAAACTGCATTAAACAGAAGATCAGGTCCGTCGGCACAAGCTCAAACTCGTATGGGGGGTTGGTGATGACGTACCTGGATGGGAAAGCAAAGAGGTCACAGCCTGAGGATGAGCAGTTGGAGATTTCACTTCTGCCTGAACGGAGGTCTACCAGAGGATATGAAAGATGGACTTCCAATTATTCTGAGGCCTTAAAAGTTACCTGAGTTGAACTAGATCCTTCTCTGAAACTCAGCAGAGGAGGCCAGCCAGGAGCCCAGCAGAGATGCTGGATTAGTACCAGTAACTGGAGAACCAAACCATTTACGATGGTCCATGAGACCTATTCAGTAGGATGTCAAGTCCGCTTACGGGTCTAGGAAGCCTGACTGCACAGTAGGCTTCGTGCACTGAGACTTTCTAGAATGTTCTGATAATCCCAAATATATATCACTGGATCTTTGTTTACCATGACCTTCTTCACTCTTAACCTTTGAAAAATCAGCTTTGGTGGGAGTGTTACTGAAGGGAAAACTGGAAAATACCTACTGCCTCTTTGTAAATCCTGTTTTGTTTTTAATTTTAACAAGTTTTCTCTGGTTAACACCAGACAATACCCAACAAGTCACTGTTCCAGCTATAGGAATGCACCTCAGGTCAAACATATTAGCATCACCTGCAAACTACCAAAAAATGCAAATTTCTAGGCAACCCCATCCCAGACCTTGGGCACCAAGCAAGTAATGTTTTATTTTATTTATTTTTTTGCAAGTTATGTTTTAACAAGCTTTGCAGGTGATTCTTGTGCTCACTGATCTTAGAGATTCACTGGTCTACATTTACGATTCTCAACTCTGGGTATACTCTGTAATGTATGAGCATGTCTACAGACCGCTGCCTTCATAGTGGGTGATGGGAAGGGCAATTCTGTCTTTGTATTCAGAGCAGACAGGGAAAAAAAAAACAAAACTCACCTCTTTGTACACTGGCTGGGGGTGCTGAGGTGAGCATCTCTTAGCCGGTAAATTCCAAAACAAAGCATGTTATATGTTTTCAGAGCTTTGCAGAACAGATCACCATAACAACCACCATCCTGGGAGACAACAAAGAACAAAGAGAAACATCATCGTATTTATTTGCCTGGAATTCGAGGTCTTGGGGGGAAAGAGCCTTTGTGTGAAAGCTTGTTTTGGTGGGATGGTCTTAGCTGAAGGACACTGGTTGAGGAGTCAATGTGAGTTGACTGTCTACACCCAATATTGGTGATTTTTAGGGATCAGATAATAAAGGGTTTTTCTTCCAATGATGCTCCAGTTTTCCACCTGTAGCAATGAGTGCTCTGAGGAGATCATCATTGCCTTTAATTTATGTGAAGGCATAAATCCCAAGGGTCTCAGATGTATGCTCACCTGAGGAGAAGAGACCAGGTCTGTAAAATGATGATTATGTTTAACTCCAGCTCAGCAGTAATCGCCCTGGTCTGACTGTTTTGTCAAAACTGCTCAAGTGATAATTAAAATCGCTGAAAGGAGAAAAGACCCCACCAGGTACTATGGTGACAGACTCAGGTAAGGACTGTGTGAAAAGCACAATTTACAGACCACAGGGAAAGAAGGGGAGGAAGAGAATGTGTTTCCCCAGGAGCTGGGGGTCCGCAGGCTGAATAACTGGGATTCACAGCTCTAATCAGTTCACAATCACCTGCAGGGGTCTCGGGTCTGATGCTGAATGTGAAAGCAAATGCGTTCACTTGGAAATGCTGGCTTCATGCAGCCAGGTGGCTTCAGGTGGGCATGATTATAGGAAGGGCACCGAGGAATGCCTTCACTGGAAATAAGGTGACCTCATCTGTCCCTCCTACCACTGGGATTTTCATAGAGGCAGCATACGAAAGAACACAGAGTCAAATTTCCTATTGCTTAAAGTCTTCATCCTTTTCAAGTATATCAGTAAGTAACTGATAAGATTGAAAAAAAAAAGAGCCACTAGCTATAGGAGCTGCCTTTCAAAAGAGTCCAGTCTTAGAGATCCCTGCCCTTAACCAAAATATGCTGCAACTTGACACAGGGCTTCAGAAGAAATGAAGAAAGCAACTTTTGTCTTGGCTCCTTTCCCACTATTTGGAAATACTTGGACTTTCTAGATGACACTATTATTTGTGTAAAGGGTTTACTGTTTCCTAAGGATTGTGGGTGCATCCCTTGGGTGCACTTATGAAGATGGGCTGGGGACAAGGGTCAGCACTGCTCACACCTGCCAGAGAGGCTAAACCAGGCTGGTGTGTGTAGCGCAAGGGGAAGCTTGGTTACCTCTGCCGTGGGGAGGGACAGGGTGAGTGGACCCAAACACTGACTTTACAACATCAGTCTGGTATTTGAGACATTAAGGTATCCATAGGAGATGTTTTTGATTGACCAGTGGTTCTGGATGCCCATAATAAACCATGGCTTGAAAACCAGCAGTGTCTGGGTCACAGCCAGATACCAAAACTCAGACTCCTGCGGAAGTGCATGGCCATCTGTGGTTTTTAAATCTCCTTGTGGACTGTTAAGGTTAAGCAGCCCCAGCCCTGAGTTATACTAAGTCCCTGTGGAAAGCATTGTTGGCTGCATGTTGGAATCTGCTGACTCCATTTCTTGGTAGAAGGTACCAGAGGAGAAAGAGCAAGCCCCCGCCTTTGAAGCCAGATTTCCCGATGGGGTTAGTCCTCAGCCTCTCTGAGCCTCAGTTTTCTTAGAGGGTATACTAATAGAGCCCATGTCAGAGGGTCACCATGAGGATAAAAACGATAGCCATGTGTAAGTCCAGTGCCTAATATGCGACAAACCATAAACATTACCTCTTATTTACCACAGATGGTAGAAAAAGACACACCTACTTGTGACTGTCAGACACCCAGTTCATCTAGCTCAGAGAGCGGCCTCAGGTAACCTTCGTGCCATAAACTCACCCCCAAGTCTGCAAAGGGGCCGTCCAGCAAGGCTAGCTGGGCCACACGGCAGCGGTCCCTGTTGGCCAGCGTCTGGGGGGTACTGTAGCCCCCTCGAAGCGCATTCTCCTCAGCAATCAGAGCCTCAAGCTCCGGCGTGGCTCCTCCCGTCACCAGGGTCCTTATCAGAGTAAGGATATTGTCATTGAAGTATGTCTGGGAAGAGAGAGGTGGGGGAAAGTCCTTTAAGCAAGCTTCCTAAAGTCACGACAACCGACATCCAAATTACAACTTTTCTTGGTATCTCCTATTTGAAGTTCTGGCCTGTCTCTTCAAATAATTTTATGTGGGAAGTGAAAAGACAGCAGCCTCCAATTATTCCATTCTTTTCTCTCCTACTTGGTTCTGCCACAAGAGCTTGACTTAAAAACCAATTCAGGGGATTTTTTATTAAAGGGCTAAAGTCTAAATGGCTCGTACTTACCATAATCAGTATTAGGGGTGTACATACTACTTTTCTTCCTTAAGTCCCACCGTGAAGGAACTTTGGACATGTGCAATAAAGTGAAGCCTGCCCAAGCTGGGTCCCCCCACCAAGGACAGTCTCCGAGAGCCTGTCCCTCATGTGCCAGGAAGCTGTCTCTCCCAACAATGGATACTTCTCTCTGTTCTGGAAGGAGATGCCAAGAGCATAGAAAGTCCACATGTTCAGTAACTTATCACATGCTTTGATAACAGTCTAATCCAGAAGTTTCTATCAATTAAATATGCCATATAATTTTATGACAGTGTAGATGTCCTGGTATGTGCGTTTTCAGCTTGGTATTTTAAAATAACCTTGGTAGTCTGAGGCAAAAATAGCTTATTAAAGAAGCTTCCTTCTATGTGTACATCTGTCTAACATCTGAAACATAACAGTTCTGTCAGGAACAAAACAATGGGAGTTTAAAAAAAATTAATAGGATGTCAAATGAAAGAACTCCAAAAGACATTTGTCACCTAGCCTGATTTGAGAAAATCTCAGTTAAGGGTCTGCATTCCATTTTCCACTGTAAGAAGAAATCAAACAGGCTAAATAAAATCAAGCCAAATTTTGCCTGTGGCTTTTGAGGATGGATGTACCTTTGAGAGCAGATTAAAAAAGACAGCGGCAATTTTATTTTTATTTCAACAGTTTCTTACACAGTTTACCTGGCAAAACATAGTGGGTTACAGGCCAGTTAAGGAAGATTTCTCATCCTGCTTTACCATCATTACTTTTATGTCTTGGGGAGATGCCTACTTATTGTGGGCTTCAATTTTCTCTTCCATAAAATGAGTATAGCCTTTAAGATCAACTCTGTAGGCAAAAAATTCCATGAGACTCAGAGTTCAGACGATAGCTGTAGTAGAGATGGGCTCACTTTCCCCATTGAAATACTTGCAAAAACACCCAGTTTGGTATAAAATTCCAACAGTAAGGGAAAATAGGAATATTAGTTATAGCCTGTTAGGCCCTGAGGAGAATGTATCCTCCATGACAGCACAGATGTGCCCCGGGGCAAAGAAGCAGAGCGAGAACAAGTAAAGGCAGACATGTTGCTGGCTTGCTGAGGGAATGAAAGTCTGGCTGTGGCTAAACACCAACTTCTCAGTGCTTGCGTGACTTTCCAAAGTTACTAAACATGTCTCTGCCTCAGTTTCACGAGCTGTAAAATGTAATCAGAGAGTGGCAATAAGGATTGTATGACTGAATACATATGAAGCATGGTATCAGACCCTGGGGAGCTTGCTATGAGAACAGTCGACTCATTTCCCAATCTCCCCCTTTCTTATTCTCCTGGGATTTTTTGGGTTTTTTTGAGGTTATGAATTTCATCCTCGAAGCTGCACTTCTTAATCTCCCCCATCCTAACACTCCATTTAGACTCAGGAATGGCACAGCAAAGTTCAGGGGCACTGCACCTGAGCTGTGACAGCATCAGCAGGAGAGGTCACCCTGAGTGCCCGCTAGTGGAGTTGGTTTGGAGAACATTTGTAAACATGTCTCAAAGTTTTCAGAAGTAAATTCTCTTTCCCACATCAGAAACCCTTCATTAGCAGCAGCAGACCTGCCTCAGATCTATGGCACATTACACGAGTGAGTGCTGGACACAGAACTTTGACAAGGGCCTTTGGTCTGTAATTACCCTTCTAGATCAGGTTGGTGGGGTTGGGGGAGGAGGAGTCTAACCGCATGCAAAGAGGATGGCCAAGTATTTATGATCTCATATACTGAAACACAGACCTCTCCTTATTTAAAGATAAAGAGAGGAAAAAGGAGACAATGTCAATATTTTTTAATACAGGAAACCATGGAATTAAAGATAAAAAGGAAAAACATTTTTGACTTGTTAAATGGTTACTGGAAGAAGTAAAAGAAACATTTAGGAATCATTTGGTTTGGAAGGAAAATGATTTAAAAAAATAGAGAGTATTTGTAACAAGTAAAAGGATTAGATGATGAGAAAGCTGCCTTGATCAGTTTATCTAATTATTTATGTAAAATATTGAAATTAAAATGAATGTGATACAAAATAATGAAAAGAACCCAATACTCTTTCATGATCAGACACTCAAAAAGACTAGGAATAAATGGAAATTTCCTTAGCTTGATAAGGGGCATCTATGAAAAATACCCACAGCTAAATCAGACTTAATGGCGACAGATTGGACACTTTCCCCTTGTGATCAGGAACAAGATGAGCAAGTTGGTTCTTAAGACTTCTGTTCAATAAAGCACTAGCGTCTCAAGCCAGGGTTAGAAAGAAATAAAATGCATCGCTATCAGGAATAAAGAAGTTAAACTACATTTGAGCACAGGGAACTGGATCTTGTACATAAAAAATCCTCAGGAATCCACTAGAATACTTTAAAAGGTAATAAATAATTTTAGCAAAATTGTAGAGCTAAAAATCAATATACAGAATCATTTGCATATAAATTTTCTTGAAACGACAAATATGAGAAATTATCAAAACAATTTCACTTACAAAAGCCTCACAAATGTATATGAAAAGATTTAGTATAGTATATGAAAAGATTTAGTATAGTATATGAAAAGATTTAACCACACAGGTGTAAGAATGGTACACTGAAAAGTACAAAACACTTCTGAAAGAAATGAAAGAAAATCTAAATAAATGAAAAGACACCCCATGTTCATGGATTTAAAGACTTAAAATTATGATGGCAATAGTCCCTCAAACTACAGATTGAATATAGTCTCTATCAAAATCCCAAAGACAATTTTTGCTGAAATGGAAAATATGATTTTAAATTTCTACAAAATTGCAAGTGATCCCCAAAACCAAATCAATCCTGAAAAAGTGAAACAAAGCCAGAGGACTTGCACTTCCTGATTTCAAAACATACTGCAAAGCTTCTACTGTAAACAAGAAAGTGTGAAGTTGAGAGAAGGATAAACAGATGGGCTATGAGAATTGAATTGTAAGTTCAGAAATAATTTCATACACTTATGGTCAATTGATTTTCAATGAAGAGGCCAATGCCATTCAATGGAGAAAGAATATAGCTCTTAAGCAATTAAGGCTACAACAAATGGATGTCCATATTTACAAGAATAAAGTTTGAACCATACTTCACCATAGGCAAAAACTAAAAAAATCATAGAAGACCCAAATGGAACAGCTAAAATTATAACACACTCAGAAGTAAACATAGTAGTAAGTTTTCATGGCCTCTGATTTGAAAATGAATTCTTAGATATTAACCCTAAAACATGAACAGCATATAAAAAAATTGAACATCATATTTAAAAATTTGGTGCATCCAAAAAAACTATGCAGAAGGTTAAAAGAAAACCCATTAAATGGGTGACTATATTTCCTAAACATAAATCTGATAAGGTTCCTAAAATATATACCTAGAATACATATATAATCTTACAATTTAACAACATAAACTTTTCATGGACAAAATACTTGAATAAACATTTATCCAAAAAAAAAATATACAAATGGGTTAACAAAGAAAAGAAAAGACACTCTACATCACTAATAATCAGGGATATGCAAGTCAAAACCACAGTAAGATGCCACTACAAACCCGCTAGAATGGCTAAAATAATAATAAAAAAACACACACACATGAGAAGGGTTGGTGAGGATATGGACATATTAGAACACTAATGTCTGGTGGGAATATAAGATGATGCAGCCACTTTGGGAAATAGCCTGGCATTTACTTATATGGTTAAACATAGTTACCAGATAGCCCAGCAATCCCACTCCTATGTCAATGCCCAAGAGAAATGAAAAGATATGTTCATACATGGATGATTATAGCAGCGCTATTCATTACAGATAAAAGGTGGAAATAATCTGAATGTTCATCATCTAATGAATGCATAAAAAAGTTGTATCTATGCATGCCATAAAAAGTAATTGAAGTATTAATATATACTCCAACACGAATGGACCTTGAAAACATTATGCTAAGTGAAAGAAGTTGCAAAAGAACGTATAATGTGATGCCATTTATGTGACTGCCCAGAAGAAGCATACATATAGAGATAGATGCCAAATTAACTGTTAGAATTAACATAAAATTGATATTTACATATTACTAGAGAACTAAATATACAAAACAAAGTCCATCTACCCAAAGATGGATAACAAAAAGATATAATTATAGAAGCATGAACAAAGTGTCATGCAAAATTTTAGCATGATATCTTATATAACTAAACACAAACAAGCTAACAATATATGAAAATGGCAGTAATTATTGACTTGTTCAAAAATCAAACTAATTTCTGTAGAGACAAACAGCATCAAACAAAACAGGCATAGGAAAATATATTTCAAGGAGGAATTTGAAAATATGCACTAGCTAAGCAAATTAACTTTATGATGATCACAGGTTAAATTTATGAGTTATCTATGGATAAAATAATGTAACTGAAATATAGGAAGTAAACATCATAAAAAATTACAGAAAATAAAGATGAACTGAGAGTGATATGTAAAACATCACAGCATTTCTAACTTTCATAGTTTCAATGAAACAAACTATAAGATAATTAAAGACACTACGGGAATGACTTAGTAGATTTGTGTCAAATTTTGAGACATTTTTAGATAGCTTACAAAAATTGTGAAAGCATGATCAATTTCCAAAAGCATATAATCTCAATATGCATAATGCATAATTATTCATTAATAACTGTATTATATTAGAATATATTAGAATTAATACAATAGTAGAAGCAAAAATAAATATTGCAAAACCAGCTTTTTTGAAGTATAGCTATCAGCTAAGATAGAAATCAAATTTAGAATATGGCTTTTAAAAATTAAGGAATAATTCAAAATGATGTAAAACTGTCATAGATTGAAACCAAGGCTACAAATTCAGAGCCTTAAATGTATTGATCATTAAATATAAAAGAGCTTTAATAAATAGTGCTAACCAATAAAAGAATTGTATTTAATTATTCTTTCTATTTAAAATAAGCAGGCTAAATTAACACAGCATCAACAAATGAAATATCAAGAGATAAGTGAGTGAACTGATAGATGCAAGAACTTACCATAAAAATAAAATATACAAATATAACTATAAAAAACCCAGAAAATTAGAAATAAGAAAGAGAATAGAATGTTATATGTGTTTGAGAATTAACAGCACTATTATGAAAGCTCAATTTAATACTGGAGTCACTGGACATGAGTAAGAATAGCTAGTATTTTTCAACAGAAAGCAAAGTAATGATTATTTACAGAGTCAGAGATTGTTAGAAAAAAGAGAGAAATTCCATGTTCCTTAACATGTAAACTGGGCACTATAATGTCATGGAATTTTATAATAAAAATTTTGATATATGTCTATTTATAAATTCAGTTGGATTTTTTAAAAAAATTATACAAGTATGCTACATTTCCTCTGGAAACAACCTATGAAATTGTCTTCTTAAATGTTATAATGAATATTCAAGTTTTCATAACTAAACAGTGTAGACAACTTTAAAAATCAGAATGGATTGACAAGAACCATAGTTAGGTAGTTACAAGATTTTAATATAGCAGTTGGTCAATTCTTCCCTTGGGCCAAACCTAGCCTATCTCCTGTTATATTTAAGTAAAGTTTTATTGGGATCCAGTCATGTCCATTTGTTTACAAATGGATTTTGTGTTACAGTAGTAAGTTGAGTAGTTATGACAAAGATTATAGGGCTTTCAAAAGGTTAAATTTTTATAATACAGTAGTTTATTTAAAATGGTTTATGGAACTATTCCTTAACATAGTAAGGAAAGTGTCACACACTATGGGGAAGGAATTTTTATTCAATAAATGATTGAATAAATGCCTGAACACCTTAAAAACATTTTTTCAATGATATAGTAATGATCAATAATAATACATTTATGATATATTTTACAGATATTAGTATTATGCTCTCAGAGAATACTTAATTCCATGGTAGTAGTATGTGGAACAACATTAAAACTAAAAAAACACACAATGATCCAAAATTCACATTAAAAATGCATACCTCAATTAATATATTTAAGTAAGATACTTAGTAAAGTGTTTCATATTTCAAAATTTTACCTGGTGGTTGTCCTTGGTCATAGAACCCAGCTATATTTTTCCTATAATTTTAGTTATTTCATGTATTTTCTATTGTGAAAATATATTTTCTTGGTGGTAGATGTGGTGTGGTAACAACACTTGAAGGCGGTGATCCTGTACTTCTAAATCATGTACATGTTGTAAACAAATGTTACCTCAATAAAAATAAATAAATAATAAAAATAGATGGAACTCTTACAACTTATTAGTGAAAGAGGAAATAATCCAATTTAAAAATGGGCAAAGGACTTAAATAGACATTTTTCCAAGGAACACTTACAAAACTCCAATGGGTACCTGAAAAGGTAATTAATGATGCTAATTATTATGAAATGAAAACACCAACCACAATGCTAGGTGCTTCACACCTGTTAAAATGGCATTCATCAAAAAGACGAGATTTGGTAACATGGAGACAAAAGGGGAACCATGTGTGCTGTGGTAGAAATGTAAACTAGTACAGAAACTATGGAAAATAGCATGGACATTCCTCAAAAAATTAAAAATGGAAGTACCATATGACCCAGTAATTCCATTCTATATATTTATCTGAAATGAAAATTATTTCATTTCAAAGAGATATCTGCACTCCCTTGTTCACTGTGTATCATTTACAATGGACAAGACATGAAACAACTTAAGTGCTCAGAGATGGAAGGAGAGATAGAGAAAATGTGAGGAATATAATGAGATACTCTTCAGTCATAAAAAAAAAAAAAGGAAATCCTGCCATTTACAACAACATGGATGAATCTTGAGGACAATATTCTAAGTGAAATAAGTCAGACAGAGAAAGTCAAATACTTTGTCATCTCACTTATACACAGAATGTGAACAAAAATAAAATACCTACCTAGGAGAAACAGAGTGAGATTAGTGGCTATCAGAGCTGCAGGGAAAGGTATGGCAAAATGGGTAATAGTGGTCAAAAGGTACAAACTTCCAATTATAAAATAATTAAGTTCTGGAGATCTAATATATTGTATGGTGATAAAGCTAAAAAATTTGTATTGTGTATTTGAAAATTGCTAAGAAAGTAGATTTTTAAAATGGTCAACCCTTCCCCCCTGACATTGAACCTACATGAAGTGATGGATGTGTTAACTAACATGACTTTGGTAATCATTTTGCAATATTTAAGTAAATCAAATCATTACATTGTACACAATATTATAAGTCAATTATATATCATTAAATGTGGAGCGGGTGTTGGGAGGAAGCAAATAAATAGTTAAAGGCAAAAACTGTAGCCACAAACAACCTGATGAAAATATAACAAAATATATAAACTGATTTCAGGACACCTGATAGTTGTCTTCTTTCCAAGCATTATTAATGCATAAAAACCTTAAGTTAATTCACAAAAATTACTCATTTACATGGTGACAGTCAAACTGATGTTTATCCATTTCAAAACTATCACAAACACAATTAAAGGGCCTCTGAGGGAAAATGACAAACCATGGCCCCAGAGTGCATGAGATGGCATTAACTCACCAGTGGTGGTCGTGGAAATTGGTATAGCAGCTTCTGGGAAATAATCTGTCTATTAATACGTATCAGGAGCTTTAAAACTGTTCATAACTATTTAAATAAAATAGCACATTTACCTCAAGATAGTAAGTTGCTATTTGTTCAAAAATACGTATACAATTTTTATCCCAGGGTTAGTTATTACTACAAGAGATTTAAAAAGCTGATTACCCAGCAATGGAGTGATGGTTAAATAGATTCTGGAACATCTGTAAGATGGAATTCCGTGAAGTCCAATGGAGGCTTGGGAAACTATGACATCCAAGAACATGACAAGATAAAATGCTCTAACTAAAATAATGACTAAAGAGAAAACAACCAAGATATAAAACTGTATGATCCCGAATTTATCCATCTGGAAGGAAATGCTTCAAAATATTAACCAGGCTTATCTTTGTGTTTTGGGACTACAGGCCATTTAAATTTTATTCTTATGATTCTGTACTTTCTAAATCCTCTACACCCAGCATGAATAGCTTTTCTAATAAAAATCAACCTTGGTTTTAAAACAAAGATTACTATAAGGTCTACTTTGTAATCATAAATCTAGAAGGTCAACATGAAAGGGTATTGTTTGGTCAGATCCGTAGGATTTGACCTTAGCCAGTCTCCTCTTCTGTGTTGAAATCAGTTACATTGAAACAGTTTAAAGGTTTGATCAATCAGCTGCTGACATTTATTGAGCAGCTACTAATCCCTGGGTCTTAGTTTGGTCTGAAATCAAAGAGTGTGTCACTTTCAAAACTGGGCTTCACAGGTGCAGTCTCAAGTGGGTCATAGTTTCACAGGTACCTGAACAATTCTCAAACCACTTATGACTATGAAATCCCCACACCTCTGCACTGGCTTAGCATTACAGGCTGCTCCCCCTGAGATTTTCCCTGAAGGCATCAAGGAGCAATGCTATGGACATCATTATCTGCTATGACAGACAATAATGTCTTTTTGCTGACAGAGCACACTTGTTCCCATTTTGATGTCAAATATTCAGCAGTAGAGAAGTTCAATCATATCTCTCTTAATAATGGAGATATAGTCTAAGAAACACATGGTTAGATGATTTTGTTGTGTGAATGTCACACAGCATACTTACACCAGCCTACATGGCTGTGTATCAGGACCACTGTTGTTCTACGTTCATTGAGCCATCATTATGTGGTGTGTGACTACTCTGAATACTTTGTCTGGGTGAGCTCTGAGCATGTGTGAAGGGCTCTTTGTGATCTGAGCACCTTGTTGGAAAGACAATGTCTTCCCTGAAAAGGATGCTCAGTCAGTCATAATGGAAGGCACAGCTTCTTTATATGGTCTATGTGGTTCACAGACCATATAGCACATGGCAGTTAAGAAGCAGATCCAGAGCTTTCTGCACTGGAAGTGGCTACTTTAGTGTCAGCAGGTAAGCCAAATACTCAGATTTCAAATACCAGTTATCAAAGATGATTCCTGTGGATGATGTGCCAACTAGAACAAATATCTCTACAATTCACCTGCCCTAAAGGCACAATTCTTTTCTGTGTTAACAGAAATGCTGGAATTGAAGAAACAAAATTCCAAGGGAGGAGCATTTTATATATGTGTATATATTATATATATGTATATATAAATGCACATAATATACACTATGTATTGGAAGACATTGTGTGTATATAGACATAGACAAACACACACATGTGTACACGCATATGCACATATATCTTCCTTTGCCTGCTAAGCTTTTGCACTATTGTCCTTTCTGTGATTCATGTTCAGTGAGCCTATGATGGAGGCCTGTGACAGACTCCTGCATAGAACCTCCAAGCCTGGTAGGATTAGTCTCCAGAGGGGCTTTGGTCAGAGGCTTTCACTAGGGCTGCTTGAAATATGTCCACATGAGCACTGGGAAGAACAGAATTAGGCTCCTGTTCACCACCTGGAATCAGGAGTCTGATTAATGGAACGAACACGTAAGTCCCTCTTTGCATTGCCAAGGTCAGGCATACTCCATACTTGGTGAGTAAGGCAACACTGGACCCCAGGTGACATCAACAGACTTCAGAATTCAGATAGCATGGTTTTGCACTCTTGCTTTACCATTCAATAGCTATGACAACAGGAAATGCCTTGGGTTCCTTATCCATGTAATGGGATTCATTTTATAGGAGAGTGTTAAATGAGATACTTTATGTAACTTCAATGCACAACACTCCATAGATACTGGTTTATAAAAACAATGACCAATTCAGAAAGCTCCTGTCTCCCTGGGCTTCGGTATTCTCAGCTCCAACATCAGAGAGCTGGCCCAGATTCCATGGCCTCTAATTTGATGATTCTAAATCCTGTAAGTAGACAGAGGAACAGGCATTGGAAACCAAGACAAGCTAGAGAATGGCCCACAGAGTGCAATGGGAAAAGCTGAGCCGGCAGCGCCATCTCTCTGTGTGTGGGTCTCCAACACACGGGAGCATCTTCCTCTATTTTTTTCTAAGTATAATTACCAGAGCTTATGTTTCACAGTTAATGCTGTCAAGCCTTTTAAACTAATTGGTCTTTTATAGAAAATTTAACTGAAAATTAACACATCTTTTAATAACATTGCCTTAACTTTAATGGCACTTTGCCTTTCGTTTATAATTGCTCTAAAATTGTCATTTTCCATGTCATAGCTGCCATTTTTTATATTTGCTAGTTTTCATGGTGTAGATTTTTATTTTTAGTATTTTTCTTTCATAAGGGATGGGAACTAATTTATTTTTTCCAGTTCGGAGCCTGCCTGGGCTGATGTGAAAATAGGGGTGTGTTCTGAGTCCAAGGGAATGTACCATTTGCCCACACTAACACTGCTCTAGCTTGTCTGCCCTGTGTTGGCCTGAGGACTCACTGCTGCCTGGTGAGCAGTCCAAATGCTAGCTCTTGAGTGGAGTGATTTGTTAACATAACTGACCTCACACGGCACTGGATTAACCTAGGCTGACCATGAGCTTGGTCTTCTCCATAATACTCCTCAATCCTCAGTAAAAGACAGTATATCATGCATGTCCATTTCCATAGGACCATGTTCTCCAGTCTTACTAAAAAAAGTTCAGGTATTTCTGACAAGTAGAGGGTCAGCTCCCTGACATTAGAGCACAGAACACAGAAACATTTCTCCCACATAGCCCTCAAATCTTATCACCCAACTGTAGATTGATAGATAGACTGACAGATACCTGCAGCTATATAGATGTAGATACAGATACTTATGTGATTTCATATACAAACACATGTTATACAAAACACATATATACATGTATATATGAAACACATATATACATGTATATACAAAAAAATCTACTTTAGAATTACATATGATCTTACAAAATATTTGTTTGCTCTGTAAAAGATTTTCATATATCTTTGTCCTTTCTTGACTATTCTAAAGCAGTAAGGGGTTAATACTTTTCCCATTAACAGTTGAACCCAACTGAGTCCCAGACAATAGAAAAGACGAGGGCAGATGGTGAGCTAAGATCAGAAGCTATATGCCCAAATTCATGACCTACT
This sequence comes from Galemys pyrenaicus, assembly GCA_019455555.1. Classification (NCBI taxonomy): domain Eukaryota; kingdom Metazoa; phylum Chordata; class Mammalia; order Eulipotyphla; family Talpidae; genus Galemys; species Galemys pyrenaicus. The sequence continues at coordinate 260,075 of JAGFMF010011457.1, forward strand.
GCCACACATTCCTCCTTTAAGTCATTGCTTTTGTTATGAAATATTAATTCACAGGACATACAAACACCCACCCCCCTGGGCATTGTGGTACAGTGGGCAAAGCCAAGACACACAACTGCCATAAAATGCTCAAGCAGAAGTTTTTCTTAGGCTCCTGGGGCATTCAGCAGCATGGTTCCCTCAGCAAGGTGGCACCATTGTTGGTCTAGAATGCTTTGTAGATATATAGTGCAGTGGCAAGGAGGCCTTTATTTTACTCCCCTTTCTCTTAACACTGTTATGGTAGGGCTTTTTCTTTATTTGCTGATTAGGTGATCCCTGCAAACCTGAAATTTCATGGAAGCATATTTTCTAAAATGTGACAATATTAATAAGCTATGTATATTGGAATTCATCATCTCTTAGAGTAATATGTGCTATTTCCTCCCAGTAGGGGTTGTTAACTCACTATTCCTTCAGTTTGCAAAAGGTCAAGATCTCAATGGACATCATGTGCTCAATCTCCTGATTCCAGAGGACACGTGAATGACCGGAAGACCCAGGATGCTGTCTGACCACAGCCATTGGAATATAGGCTCACAAAATCAGAAGCATGAGGCTAGTAAGTCTAGTTCAGGCAGGGACACAGCAGAGACCAGTGGCATGAATGAAGCAGGGCTGGTGGTATATAACAGATTGTGGGCTGTGGCTACAGGGAGCCCCACTCAGCTCTAGTCAATATTTTGTGGGAAACCGTCTTGTGACAAACTCAAAAGAAGCTAAACTCCATATTTTATGTAATAGCTTCTAATTTAAAAATATCGACAGGAAGTTCCATTTAGAAATATGAAGTTTGGGAATCCAGAAGTTGTCTGTGGGATGGGTGTTGCCTATAAGATGTTAGGCTGAGACTTCCACATTAGACCATTTATTTAGTAGAAGCAAGACATCAAGTCAGGCCAGGTCTATGCCAATATGTCATACTATTTCTCTTCCTTTCTTCTCCTAATGGAAGTGTATTAGGTTGAGGTGTTGGACAGAAAAATAAATAAGGGTTATCTCAGGAATCAAACTTAGTGATGGATTTGTCCTTCCAACCACCATACACAGTAAACTATCATTATGAGGATGCCATTGGTATGGGAAGGATGGTGTACCCTCTAATCAAGACATAAATGTCTAACCACAGACTTGGAACTTCACCAGACACGGGCTTTTGTATTCATAAAAACTCACAGTGTAGCCCAGGCTTTCTCTGTCTGACAGCTTCTTGAACATCTCTCTCCATGAAAACCACATTCAAATCACACAGTCTTCCACTACTCCCTCAGACAAACCAAACCCAGCTTTGTCGCTGCTTTTCAGCCTTTTCCCTGGCTCTTTCTTGTATCTGGAAAGGTTGTCACTATCTGTCCCAGGTAGTCTCTTCAGACTTCAGTGTCAGCCTCAAAGTTACCTCCTAATGGAGCTTTACTCTGATGTAGTTAAAATAGAGCTCCAACTCTTCCTCAATCCAGTGAGTCCTCTCTGCCCATCATTCATTTCCTCATCACCTAGTTATCATCACATCATTACTACCTACTAGAATAAATTTCAAACTTGAGAACATGGCCTTTGTCTTTCTTCACTGCTGAATTCCCAACATGGACCAGAGTGCTTGGCTGAATAAGTGCCCAATAAATGTATTAATTAGTAACAACAGATACAAAAAGAGCTTTTCTTCTGCTAAGCCCTACCGTAATAACTTCACAACCTTAATTCATTTAAGCATCTCATCAATTCTATGAGGTAGGTACTATTATCACCCCCATTTTGAAGATAAGAAAGCTAGGCTGAAAGAGGTTATACAGACAGCAAATGGTGGTCCTGGGATCTGCTTCCAGGCAGTCTGACTTGAGTCCATGTCTTAGCCTCTTTTTCAGGAGGGTCCAGATGGAACTCAAACTGGGGGTGAGGGGAAAAGGAAGTGGTAACTGAGGGGAAAACATCAAATACTTCTGTGCTAACTTCAGGTGTCCTTCATCTTTTATGTGTGTGAGAGCAGCAAGCTAGCATCATTATGAAAAAATGCATGTCCTAGTTATGTTCTTCTTCTTAGTAACATATATTCATAAGCAGAATTGTTCCCTCTCATCATGTGTTTCTGCAGGAAAAAGCTGTGAGGACATGTCTAACCCATCCCTGTCTGTTCCAGGAATGCCTATGATGGATCAAAACATGATTCTGATTCTCTAAATGAATGAAGCTGCAAGTGGCAGGAGCTGAGTAATGAAGGACAATATTCAGGAAATGTTTAGGTGTACCGAAAAACGGTGGCGTGCTAGAGAAAGGAAATCAGTAACGTTTAGAGATGTGGCACTCGTGCTGTTAGTCGTAGGCGTGTCCACCATGGGCGCTTCCCTCTGGCTGCTGGTATTTGGAAGAGTCTCATCTTCTCAATTTATATCCCAGTCAATCCTTTTCACTCCTAGTTACTGCATTGGCACTGGTCTAATTTCCTCTTTTTTTTTTTTTTTAATAAATTAGGATTGGGGTGGCAAAGAAACCAGAGGTAACTTCTATAAAGAAGGTGTCGGTTCAAATATAATTAATAAATAAAAAAAAAGAAGGTGTAGGTTCAATTCCTGGTGGAATTAGGTCCAATTCAAGACCTCACTACGAAACTTGTTTGCGCTAGACAATGAAAACAGGCCTCAAATAATTGGATAGGCATTTTGATTAATTATTTGAAAAGCTACTATCAGTGGATCAGTTAAATATGTCTTGCTTCAAAACAAATTCGCTTTATTCACTTTATTGTCCAAAGGATCAGATAATGCTTCCAATTGCCTCACACAGTTCTGAGCCCTCAATAAACGATGCTGCTGATGGTAATGACAATCACAGTTGCTAGATTTCTGAAACACATTTTTCCCCCCAGTATGGCATTGAGAAGAAATGCTGCTCTCAGATTATTGTATCTATACCAGCCTTAACGACCCTCTCCAAACATTTTAGTTTGCATTTCAAAGGAGATGTGATGTGGCTTTTTTCAAAGCAATTCACTTTGCTGTCTCACCTAAGTTTCCAAGAACTGACTCCAGTGATGAAACTAAAATCCAGATGTGTCCCTACTCCTACCTATACCATGGCCAGCTTTGTGCCCTTGGCTGTATAGAGATGACATTCTCTGGTGCTCAAGCCAGTTCTATTCCTTAAAGGGCTGGTGTCACAGGTGTGGAACCTGTGTGGGGGCCCAGGGTCCATGCCAGCAGGGGCACTTGCTTGCTAATAATCTGAAAAAAGTGGACTTGCAAATTATGTTGTTGGTTCTGCTCGAATACACTAAATGTCTCGTAGGCAGGAATATAAAAAATTTCATACATTTAGATCTTTAAAACAAGCAAAACTATTTTTAATAATAGAGCGAGCGTTTGTGGTGCTGAAAGAAGAATCTACTGTAAACAGTTTATCGTTCCTTAGTGAAAAGCGTCTTCTGAAATCTCTCTAATTAGGATCAGGAATAAAATACAATTTCTAGGGAGATGAATTGCAGAGATCTATTTGAAACCAGATTTGGAGAATATGAGAATGACAGAGAGAATGGCTGTACTGTAATGAGCACACCCTGGAGCTCCTATCTTCTTCCTGGTCTGTCACAGATGTTTGCCCAAACTAAGCCCATCAGTACAGGTGGAAGAGCCAGGCTCAGTTACCAGGCTATAAGAAAAGCCCTAAGGCCAAGAGCACCTTTCTCTAGGGACCATCTCTCATGTTCTTGGCCTGGAAAGCAATGGTATGGCATGAAACCCAGTGAACTTGAACTGAAATAAATGCTGTTTCAAAAGTATTTCTAAATCTGTAACTCTGAATATTAATTCAGATATGCCTGCAGCCAGACCATGTTCAGGCATACAGAATAACCTAAATAGGTCTTGAAAATCTTTATGGCTTTTCTTTCCTCAAATGGAAGTTCCTTCTGGAATTAGCTTTAATGAATAGATAAGAATAATTAGGATATCAGTTGTTTAACACATTCACGGGAATAACCTTCTTAAGTACTTTAAGAAATGTATGTGTACAAAAGCTCTCTGAGATATGCTTATGGTTTTAATGTGTTCAATAAAGCTATTTCATGGATTCTTCACAGGTCAGTTTTTATGGAGTCTGTATTTTCACAAATTGTGAATTTGGTAATTCCAAAATAAAGAGACTTTTCTATAGCATAAATAAAGATGCAATGAGAGAACACTTTGTATCTGCAGGTTATAACCCATTCTAATGTCTGTTTTTGCCCTTGGCAATTCCAGATGTCTCCATTAAACTGGGGCTACTGTTTAATTATCATTTGTTACACTGGGGTCTCAACAGTGAAAAAAAAAGTCTTGATTGTTGGTATATACCAAGTTATAAAGAAAATCAAAGATGCTTTTGATTTCTGTGCCACAAATGATGGTTTATCAGAGAAATAGTTCTGGCCCTCGTGCTTGTGCCCCTCCTAGGTTTCTGTCTCAGAGACCTTCCACCTTTTGTTCCTCTTCCACCTTTTGTTCCTCTTCCACCTTTTGTTCCTCTTCCACCTTTTGTTCCTCTTCCACCTTTTGTTCCTCTTCCACCTTTTGTTCATATGCAATCTATTCCAAAGTTCTATAAATTTTACTGAGAAACACTATTCATGTTCTTTCATTCCCTGTAGCTCTGCTACCTCTATATAGTCTAGATGGATAGTGAAACTGAGGTCAATTTGCCCTCAAATCCTTAAACCCCACAATAAACCACTGACTCAACTTACCTAACTTCCCATTCAAGGCTGGATTTTCACAGATGCAGTTAAGCTAAACTAGAAGATAAACATGTGCAGATGGATAATACCCTGACCTGAGACTGCCCCTCCGCTAAAGGGAAACAAAGTCACTCTAAATAGAACCAAAAGTACTAGAAGGAGACTCTTCAGAGATAAGAGATTCATCAACCAGGAAGATCCATTTTGAAGGCTGTCAGGAGCTCGTGGTACCATTTATGGACTGGATAAGTATCAACCAATTATAATTTTTCAGCTTCTGTATACTTCCTTGTTTGTAACCCCGATTTAACTCTTAAAAGTCCCTTTCTGCTTTAGGCAAGACAGGCAGATATGAGATTTTCTTCCTGTCTCTTTGCTGATCAAACTTACAATAAAACTGCTTTTGCAAAAGCTAGTGCCAAAGTAGTGACTACTATGCACTTTGGGGAGCAAGTTCATGGCTTGGTGACAACAGCCACTTACTTACAAGGACTTGTCTTCCCGAACCACCCTCCTCACACCAGCCAAGGTAACCCTCTTGAAACAGAAACATGCTCACATCTTTCACCAGCTGAAACCCTTCAATGTCTCCTCATTGCTCTTTAAGACTGAAACCGTGAAAACAGGCTTCAAGATTCTGTGGGGTCAACTCTGCCTTGTCCTCCTCTTTTTTCCCCTTCTGACTGTGGTCCAGCTACAGACTTCTTTGCCTTCCCGAGCATATCAATTTCTCCCCACACCATGCTTTTGCCTTCATCTTCCTTCTGTAGGGATGCTCCTTCCCTTGTCATAAATATGTGTTAGTCCCTTGGTAAATCTTTTTCTGATCCAGAGACCAGGTCAAGTGATCTCCTTTATTTATTCATGATTTCCTTTGCCTTCCTCACACTTGAGAACATTTATAAACAAACACTGATTTGTGTGCTCTTTTGATTAACACCAGTTCCTGCCAGGCTGCAAAGTGCACGGCTCGCTCTCACTATATATATGCAGTCCAGCTCCAGCCCTGTGCGTGGAAGGTCGAGGCTGCAGGCACTCTATTTACATACCGCACTCATAAGCGAGTCCAGGACACTGACGGCAAATGCTGTCCCACAGGCAAATGGCTGCGTGAGGTACAGTTCTGTGTCGGGGTCATCATCATCATCTTGGTCCAAAAACTGAACATTAGTATCATTCACTGGAAAAAGTGTAAAATAGGAATTAGTTCAAAGGACCATACGCAGGCGGCAAAACCAGAGAGTGCAGGCTACTGGTTTAGAAATACCGAAGTCACTGGAAAAGGAAAAAAAGCATGGGAGAAGCTATAGATGGGTCTCAGGTGGGGTCAGAGGGACTCAACGGACTGCTCCTATGGGATCGTTTCAATCTCCCACACTGAAGAGCAGAGAGTTCAACCAGGCGTGCCCCATGGCGGGCTGCTGGAGGACTAGTGAACAGCACTGACCAGTCCTTTGCTCTAGTTTTAGAATCGGGACCGAAAAACACTGTGAAGCGTTTTTTGGTAGCCAAGTCCTTTGAGAGACAGACATATTTCAGTGATGAGTAGCCATGCTGGGATGGTAAGTCGAGCCACAAGGAAACCACAGCAACTTAGTGAGAGTGAAGAGCAGGAGTGCTGAGGTACAGCAAAAGCAAGGAGCAAGGAATCACCCACAGGCACAGCCCACAGCCTTCCCCGGGGGATGGGCCTTGTTGGTGCCTGGCATCCCGGCCCTGAGTCCAGGCCCACACCTGCAAGGCCCTGGTGGGTACAAAGGCAACCCCCCAAGCGGGGTGGATCCCTAGCTGTCTCCAGCTGCCGCTGAAGAAGACTTGCTCTGCATTCCAAGGTGCACGGGGAGCCCGCGTTCTCCCTTTCCCCTCTAAACAGCTCCATCTTTGATGTGTTTGCGCTCAGGCAGATGCAGCATTTGATGCCGCTCGTTCACATCTGAGGATTCCGCAAGGAGTCCCGGGGCACGCACGTGCAGACTGAGCGCTGTGTCACTGAGATGTCTTTAACTCATTAAAAATTAAATGACAAATTAATTTTCATTCCCATCTCGGCTTCAGAAATGATCAGTTTTGCAGAGCAAGTAACAGGGAGGGAATATGTGTGGTGGGGGAGGAGATGGTTTGATTTTGCAATAATTATCAAGCTTTTAGGAAGAGAACAGATGAGGGTTCCTCTTTATGATTCCTTTATAAATGGATCAGCAGCTCATTCTCTTTCCTAGAGTTATGTTTTTAATTTTTTTCCTCAAGTAACTTTTTGGGTAAGTTTTCTGTTTTATAACTTTTGTTTGTTTATTGTGTAAGACAGAATAAATGATAATACGATAAAAGGCTAGCTACAGAATTACTTCTAAGTGACACTCTCTTACATCCCTAGAGAAGGGCTCCAATACAAGAAAATTTTAGCTTTGTTCTTCCAAAGTTTATCACATCTGAGTCCCCAAAGTCTCTGCAGCACTGAAATAAGCATTAGTGGGTGAAGACACAATATCCAGAATCTGACACCGGGCTTTGTCTAGGCTGTCAGTAACTCTTGCAGGCAAAAAAAGCATTTCATCATCCTGCACCTTCATCTCTGTCTGAAAACTGGGGGAGCAGCTTTCCTGAGGGTGTCAGGAGGTTCTCTGACACAGTGCTGGGGAGCCTGGCCCAGCACTGTGCTCCAAGTTTGCTGTTCTGATTGCCCTTGTGACAGTAAACACTTTGTCCTCCTAAAACGTGACGAAAATTTCCAGCTTCCCTCTCTCTGCCTTTCTCAGAGCACAGAAGGGGAACCCAAAAGTGTGTTTTGGGTCACAGCTTAATCTTCCCAGAAAATGGGAGTCCAGCACAATGTGCAAGGAAGGTGGTTTTCATCACTCTCATAGTGGAAGAAAGAGCAGTGGCTGTTACCTCTTCTCAGGATGATAGGGGAAAGTTAATGCTAGATTTTGGGGGGTGGGGGGTGGAAAAGCGTCTCCAAGTAGGGAGAGATGGCTGCAGATTTTCAGCAAGCTTAGGATTTGCGTCACTGGGAATGAACTCCAAGGCTAGAGTCTTGGAATTGGGGTTCAGTGACAATGCTGTGTATTGTTCTGGGTTGTCCAGGCTCAGAGAGAGAGCAGCCAGTGTCACCCACAGCCGATTCACACAACAGTAATTAAGTGGGTGCTAAGAGGTTCATTTAAAAGTCACCTTGAAACTTATGTGGTCAAATACAACTTACATATGACTAGGGAAGTCAGGTTCAATGGTTTTAAACAAATTTTCTTCTCATGGAACTCTGAGTAGCCTTTTGCCCTCTGCATCAATAGGGACACTCCAAATGGATGAAACTAGAATAATGGAAACAGTTTAAATATTTGTTTACCCTTGAAACCCTCTTTATTCTGTAAACAGCATCTCATTTGCCTGGTGTCATGGGGAAAACATCTCAGAACATGTAGGTAGATAATACTGTGGGGATGTGGGGAAATAGTCAGAAGACGAAAGTATGTTGCTAAAGGTTAGAAAGTCAAGGCCTCAGGTAGAAGGTCAGAGTGATGTGAGCACAAGGAAGATTCTCTGTGGTGGGCGATGAAAACTTCCAGAGATTCACCACCTCAACGGTTGCCTCGGGTAAGACACCAAGTCTTTTCTCTACCACAAATCAAGGTATCCTAATAAGCTGACAGCACATGAATTCCATAAAGCAAAAGAAATTCCAGATAGTGACGATTTTTAAATGCTGCTGAAGGGGTCTGGGATGGGCAAGCTGAGGTGAATTTTCCAGGCAGAGGTCTGAGCTGCAAGAACTCTCTGGATCTCTTATGATCCAAAGGTTCTTTTTTTTTAAAAAAAGATTTATTTATTTATGCATATAAGAGCTGGGGTACAGGCCAGAGTCACGGGAGGTGAGAGGATTCACCAGACAGAGCAGGGAGCAGAACAGGCAGATTGACAGAAACACACTGCAGAGGGCAGCAGCAGGCAAGGCAGGAGAGGTCTGCTACACCGTGTGGGTCCCCTCCCTGGCCGGCAGCAGGGATCAAACTTGTGCTGCAGTGGCTGCTGTTTCCTTCATAGTGCGTTGCTTAACCCACTGCGCCACCAGGGAGGCCCGATCCAAAGGTTCTGAGAAGAACAATCCAGAAACCCAGGCATTTAGTCAACTTCTCTAATCATGAAAGACAGTTCTTCTACTGTTGGAAACAGAAAATAGTGAGGCTCCTTGACCCGAATGAATTTGTCCTGATAAATAGGTATGTCTAAAACAATGTAGTGCTGAATGGTGGACAATTTATTCCTTAGTTTCCAGACACCTCAGAAGTAAAATTACTGTGTTAAAAGCCTGTTCTCTTATTTTGAAATATATTTTGGGGCCAAGAAAATGGCATGTTGGTTTCTTTTGTAAGTCATTTGAAGGCAGGTGCTCCCCACCTCTCTATCCACCTTTCCGCCAAGAAGCACTTTTACTGCCTCCATTTAGAAGATCAATCCCTGGTTCTGAGACCTGCTGGTGATGGGTGCCGGTTGTGGCGAGTCTGCGCGGGCAGGCAGGCAGGCAGGGAGGCACGGCTGGAGCAAAGCTGTGCTCTCCCACACTCTCTCTGGTAGTCTCCCTCTCAGTCTCATATCGTCTGGTCTTGTAGTCATCCAGCCTTGCCTGGGAGCAATGCTGCCCTTTCATCCATCCCTCCTTGGCCCAGGCATGTGCATTTACATATGTGCAGGCCCGTGGTCTCTGAACCCAGGTGGCCATAATCATAAGCGTGTATGTCCCCAGCCCCCCGCCTCTTTGCTCCATGCATCCACATGGGTAACCTTGGTGCAAGACCTCAGGTGGTAGTCATAGAGGCCAGTGGCGGGAAGATGGGGAAAAAGCCTGATATCTTCATTTACCCTACAATGCCTTTCATGGAGTTATTAACGAAGTCATGATGAAATGTGGAAAGATCTGGCAAACACTTCATGACAGAGACCTTCATCTTCCTGATGATTCTACCCTGCATCTCCCAGAGGGGACTCTGAGCCGTCTTGGGGGTACACTGGGGGTGTCAGAGCACCTCAGTGATTGCTAACCTCACCCTTTGTACCCTTTTTGAAATCTGGCTGTCTTAAGAAAGGTCCCCTAGGAGCTGGCTGATTTTTATGGTTTCAGAACCAGAGCTTCTGATAAAGGGTCTAGTAGGAAAAAAAAAAGGCAAATAAAGTCAGAATAAAGAAAAATAAACAGCTGGAGGGAAGGCACCATCTTAGGTTTCTTATCTTAAAATTTTTATATTTTTCTTTTGACTTCCTCTGAGAGCTGTGAAGACGTGTCAGTCAAACTGACAGTGTGTTGGAAGAGGAATATAAAGGAGAAGGCGGGAGAGTTAGGGGGACACATAGAAACAGAAAACAAAAAAAAAGCCCAGGCCAAAGAAAATGAATTAAAGCAAAGATGCTTTGGAAACAACTGCCAGGTCAGACGGGCGTGATCAAAGCTTTACCAGTGCTGTGTGGGGGGGGAAAAATCATTAATAAAGGCCAGAACAAGACAGTCGATTCCAAACAGAGCCACAAATAAAGCACATTCAAAGCAGTGCCATGGGGTAGCCTTTCTGTTACAGCCGGTGAAGAAAAAACAAGCTGATGATACTTAGAAACACCAACAACAGAACAAAAGGAGATACTGATGTGAAAGAAAACAGTGCTTCTTACCCAGTTCAGTTATCATTAGAATGTGCGTCCCACTGTTTTTTTCCTGATTGACTGATACCAAAGGCAACTTGCCAGGTTTAGCTAATTGGATTCAGCATTTAAGGGTTGGGGAAAGGGAGTGGAGGAAAGTACAGAAAAAGAAAAGAGTGAGGGAATAACAGAGGAAACATTCTAAAGTAAAGGGACCCAGGACCAAATGCAGGTAGTATTTGTCTTGCGGGGAGGAGACCATTCAACACTTACAAATTCACAAATGGTGGCTGACCCGGTGGTCCATGGCCAGGTTAGTGGTTGGATTCCCCTGGCCAATGAACACGGTCCTCAAAACCCCATCATGTTTTTGGACCAGAGTGTCATTCACTAAAAAAAGCCTTTGGCTGAGTTCAACTGGGATAGATTAAATGCGAGTTGTTACATATTAGCCCAATTAACCCAGTTCTCACTGGGTTTGGCTCTGACATGAGGCTGTGTCCCTTGGTGGAGGGTTCTGATTACAGGAGCTGTTGGTGGGGCTTCCAGTGAAAATCACCAGAGTCTATGGACCATGCCTCTCCTCCCTCCTCCTTCTCTAATGTCTGCCCCCATCAAAACTATCAAGCACGCTCCTTCAGAAAGGCAACATCCATAGGAAATAGTCTATTCCTCTTAGAATAAAGATCAGTTTTCCCTTTGGCAATCTATCACATTTTCATTCATACTTCTCTTCAACCTCTTCCCAAAAGACAAATCCCACTAGAGCTTACTATGTTGAAAGAGCTAAGAAACAGGCCAACTTTTATATCCACATGGTTGGAAGAGAGGACAAAACAATTCACCCAAAGCTGGCATGCTCCCCTACCTAGTTCCGTGATGATGGGGATGTTGACCCCGGTTGTGATGGACGGCTGGCGTATCATCCCGTGCACAGGGCTGTTATCTGGAGAGGTTCTGTCCATTCCTGGAGGTGTGAACCCTAGTGGGGAGGCCAGAGAAAAGGGGAAATATTAAAGGTATAGAAAATGTGGAAATGATGACAGTGCAGTGCATATATACATATACAAGATCCAAAAAAGCAGCTTATGCATGATTTACAGGTCAACAATTAGCACTCCCAGGATAAATTCTTATATATATTTTTTATAGAAGGACAAAGTAGAAAACCATTGTGAATAATTCCAATCCACTGTGATAGGTCCCTGGAAACCATTGTCTACACCTATATCAACCTGCTCATGGACTTTGCTTCCCATTTCTCTAGGCATGGCTGAGAATTATACCTCTGTGTCTCCTGAAAGTTGGATGTGGCCATGTGACATAGGAAATGTCCCATGTCACTTCTGATACAAGCATCTGACTCACTGCCTCTCTTTTTTATCATGCTGTGGCAACATGGGTTACCATGGAGATGAAGACTGGACAATAGCCCTGGTCCATAGCCCAGACCCACAAAGCATTCTGAGTGAGTGAAAAACCAATCTCTGATGCTGTAAATCATTGAGACTTGTTGTGTTGTTACCACAACTTAACCTGACCTATCCTGACTGATATCTTAAACCAACTGATTGTCTCTCTTCCTGCCAGTGAGTGACTTGCAAGTCTGGGTTTTTGACAGTTTGGTCAAAGGAAGTGGAAAGAAATCTGCTTGGGGGGTTTTAGGAATTATTTCCTTGTTCTTAAAATAAATCATATAAGAAGAAATCCTATTTAATCTACTGGACATTGGTTTTGTACCTGTAGTGCCAGGAGTACAGCAGCCAGTCCTAGTTACCAGCTAAGGACAAAGACAACTTAATGGTTTTCTTGCTGAACTGAATGATAGAAAAAACAGAATTATAGGGAGAATGGTCCTTGAGTTCCTGAAATAGCCAGAACCAAGGCCAGCTGAACTTGGAGTTTCATAGTACAGGAGACTTATATATGTATTATAATTTTATTTTTCTGTGTGTGCTTATATATGTATATATATATGACATGACATATAATTATATATCTAATGATAATATTATAGTTTCCTATGTCAAAAAATTCTAAAAATATTTTATATGTGTATACATATACATATGTATGTGTATATATAACAAACACTATGTAATACACACACACAATGATAGTTATACATAATATGTATAACTCTTTGTTTAAGCCAAATTGAGGAGGTTTCTCAATCTGGCATTATATTTTTTCTATTTGCAGCTAAAATTATCCTGACTACTATATATGCCACCTACTTATAGGGGGCACTTGAGCTTCCAGTGTGTCAACACAGACATTATAAGTTACATCAGTGGGCTCAGTGAATTGGAATCAGCCTGCTTGGCTTCTGATTTTTGCATTTTGATCTTCATTGGGTTTCAGACCCAAATCCCATGTACATAATTAGAATGAGTTTGGCCCAACCAATGCTTCAAGTTTAGTGAGAAGTCAATGATTATCTCTTTAGGATGTGCATAGAGACATATAAATATGAAGCACTGATTTACTTCATACATTGATCTGGTGGAAATTAAATTTACAAGTGACACACATGGTAAGGACCATCAACTCTCTCACCATAGAGGACAGGCAGATAGATATTCACATTCACTTAGGCTTCACTTATTTGCTCTTGGTGGGTGATTATGTTTTACCATCAATGGATTAGGGGCTTACAGATACAAGGTCACTTGTGAAGTTTTCCAGGACAAAATTCCAAATATACTGCGTGACTAGACTCTTGAGCCGTTCTTCAGAATTTAATGTTGTTGGGTATTAAGGGATGTGTGAAGCTGTATCTATCAGTACTGAAATGACAGGTACTCAATAATTGCCTATTGTTTTGGAGGTGCATAATGCATGAAATACCAGAAAAACATGAAAGGGTTTCCCTAGTTTCTGCTCTCCTATGTATAAATTTCATACTGTTGCATAACATATTTTCAGAAAGAAAAAAGTTTTAGTTACCACTCACTCCCTGATTGCCTTAATGTTATTCTTTTGCTGATATATGACAGTGCACAGGATTTTGAATGACAATGTAGTGTCCATCTTTCTAAGCTTTGGAATATGTGTTTTTCAGTCAACTACATAGCGAAGAATATGAATTTTTTTAAATACTAGCTCTTTTCTCCCTCTAGAAGAGTGAAGGGGGAAACTAAACTGTTTTCATCAGAAGTTTCACTCAAAAGCATGAAAAACTGCAAGTGACAGCTGTGCAGATTCAGTGGATGTGACGTTTTTGAATTTCTTCAACTTGACAAGTAAACACCTTAAATCGGTAATGCTATATGCATAATACATGGCCTGTATTTTGACATCCATCATCAAATGCTGACTTGAGAAAATACGGGTTTGTACGTCAAGGAATAGCACCCATAAAACAGTAAGAAATGCAGGTCACACGGTATTAGGAACAGTGTATTTCATTACAGAACCAGAACAAGCCCAAGCATCCTTTTCTTTTAACTTATTTAAAGATTCCATTTTCAGCTGTGAAAAAGACTCAATTCCTTTGCATGAAACCTTCATTTAGAAATGACACGCTTGCCTCGTAGGCCTCTTTCATTTTGCTTTCATATTCCATTTTCCCCTTCAGTCGCCAAGCCTGGTCCCATTAGCATCTGCAACTGACAAACTATGGTGGGTGCCCGAAGACATCGCTCCATGAAAGGTCCTTCTCTCTCCTACACGTGACCCCTAGAATGATTTTGTTGGCAAGAAAACTTCAACAAGGATAATTCCTTTTTATTTTGCTACTTTTCTAGTCACAGGTTTTTAAAAACAGCACAAAGATAAAAGAAATAATTTCATCTTTTCCCACCTCTTGGAAGATGAATGGAATTTATTAGCATTGTTTTCGTAGCGGTCCTAATCTAGGAAAACTGTGGTTTGAAATGGCAAGGCTGACCCAGAATTCCTGAGGGACCTTGGAGAGAATAGAAATCCAGCTTCCTTCCATCGGACAGGATAGGCAATCCAGCACGTGATGCGTCCAGCCCATGCATCAGAGCAGTGGTTGATAAAAGGGTAGGGCTAAATTGCGTCCAGGTCTTTGATTGTCTGCTCCCCACCCCACTATAATTTGCTTCAGTGAATACTTCTTTGTTTGAACTTGAAGCCTCTATACATGGAACAGTGCTTCAGTTGTGCATGTGAAAGCACTAGAACATGTAATGTACTCCAGGAGTCCTATCTCCAGCTAAAAAACAGTGAAACTGGGAAGCACTCCCTTCTCTACTTAAACCACCATTCAGAAAATTAATTTTAGAAGCAACCACTCATTTTGCTAGAAGAGATGACTAAGAGTGTCAGTGTCAGAGAGATGGAATGAGAAGCTCTCAATAAGGAAAAGATTCGAATTTAAATCATTTACAGCACAAGCTCTTACCAAGGTGACCTCCTGATTCTTAGATGGATTTTCCTTGCTCCTGCTCAGTCTGGACAGAATAGGTAAGTTTTAGGGAAAAAAACGAAAGACTTCAAAACACTAATTGGCCTCTTTAAATTGAAGGTTCTTCCCTATTCTGATCCATGGAGGCAAATAATAGGCTCACAGACTGTTCTATTTCCTTGGCATGGAGCATAAACAGATCCCAAGTTACCTCCTGCCAAACACACTCCCTGCACAGGACAGTCGTAAGCCAGATTGGGCTTTACTCTGTAAGTCTGTAAACCTCCCAGATTTACCTATGGAATGCCTGACCCATGGAGAAGGAAGAGTGGAATAGTTAAGAGCATGGTCTTTGAAGCTGGAGGTCCTGGGTTCCAATTCTGACTGATCTACTTACTGATTTAGTAACCGTGAACATCACACAAGCTCTCTCCAAGCCTGATTCTTTATCTATAAACTGGAAATCTCTCTAACCTCAGGCACTTGTGGGAATATAATAGTATTTTCAAAACATTTAATAAACATTTGATAAAAAAAACAAGTACTCAAAAATGTCAATGACCAATTTTAATATTTTACTAGAGACACAATACACTGTATCCCTTCCCTATGAATAAAGAAATGAGGAACTTAATGTGCTGTATGGATATATAGTGGTAGAAATAATCAGATCAACTCAGTGATGAAAATATAATTTTTAAGAAGGTTTTTCGATATGGGGATGGCTGGGATTTAATTTACATATGTTAAAAAACTGGTGGCCAGATTTCATGTTCAAATGTTCTTAATTTCTTATAGCAACTCTGAATCTTTATAGAGTCCTCTGTTTTCTAGATTGAATTTCCTACTTCTCTTACTTAGAGGTATAAATTTTCCTCTTTTGTTTCTCATGTTCCTATGGTGGGTTTACTAATCTATTCATTCCAGCATTCTGGAACATTTTGCAGTGTTCTTGACCATTAGTGTCACTCTTAAGTTTCAACTGCTAACAAAATTAGCAGTGTCTGTCACTATGCTTGTTAACCCAGGGATGACAGCACTCAGCCTCCATGAGGGATGTTACAGGAAAGTTAAGTGACTTTTAGTTAAATCAGACAAAGACATTTCAATTAACAAGGCTACAAATTTAAAAAAAATAAACATTTGACCTATTCTTAAGATGTACAAGGAGGGACACTGGGATAACAGAGAGATTTGCCAACAATTCCTTTTTTATTCATTGTTTTGGGCTCCTGCTGCATGTATTCATACAGGTGCAATCCACGGGTACCAGCTGACTGTCCACAAGTGAGGAAGAGTGTGGCCCACACCATGTCTATCAGAATGGGGCTCCAAGGTAAGACAGGCATGAGTATGTTAGAAATAAGAAAGACTAAATGTATAGTTCTTATGGAACTCAAAGTAGAGGGAAGGATGTTCCAGATCTAAACTGGTTAAGATAATTAAGAATGAGGAAGGCAGACTTAAAGAGAACCTCAAGGAAAGAAATTAGCCAGCTAGCATTTATTCCATGCCTACTATGTACTAAACTCTGCCCATGTAATAACTTTAGGACTCAAAACCACCTTATATAGTTCTCATTTTAAAGATGAAAAGACTAAAGCACGGAGAAGTTCAAGAATTTGCCCAAGGATGTAAATTAGCAGATCTCAGTTTTGTTTTTTTAAGATTTTTATTTATTTAAGCATATAAGAGCTGGGGTATAGGCCAGAGGTATGGATGGGGGGTTAGAGGATTCACCAGGGACAGAGTGGGGAGCAAAGCAGGTGGAGTCACTGAAATACACTGCTGAGGGGAGTAGTGGGCAAGACAGGAGAGGTCTGCTGCACCATGTGGGTCAGCTCCCTGGCCGGGGATCGAACTCATGTTACAACAGCTGCAGACAGCTTCTCAGTGCTGAGACTCAACACCTTATGCCACCATGGAGACCTCAGACCTTGATTTTGAACCCAGGTAAGTTGATTCCAGAGTCTCCTCTAAGCCACCTTGCCATATTCATATTTTGTGTCCGAGATGTACTAAGAAATTTTTCAGGGGACACCTCATTTATTTCTCATAACAACCTTCTAAGAATAGGAACTGTTGCTGTTCCAGTTTTGTAGATAAGGAGAATAAGATCCAGAGCAGTTAAGTAACTTTCTCAAGCATGTCTGGTGGGAAGTGCAGATCTATGAGTTACAGCCAGACAGTCTGACTTTGGATGGAGCCTGCGGATAACCCCCTGCATGCTGCCTCCTCTGTCTGTCATGTCTCTTCTCATTTGCTGATGCTGGCAGGCAAGTTTGAAGCCTCAGCCAGTCTTACTCTTTTATTGTTTTCACTTTTAAACAATAGCAGATAACTACTGGGACCCATTCTAGTTATGCTTAACTTGCTTTGGTATGGTAGCATGCACAGCTCAGTACATATAATAAATGCTTTATTACAGTACTTTTCCATGGGGGAAAACACAAAGTACTTTCTAAATCTTCCCTAGTTAAATCCCTAAGCCTTTCCAGGGAGAGCGGGAGATGGAAATCTTATCAATCACCTCCGCTAGAATAGATGGAGAAATGAAGGTAAGTGCCTCCTCCACTCCCATAGATTTAACATAAAGGAATTGGTGCAAATGCAGGGCCAAATGATCTTTTATTGTATGCATATAAATGATGGTTAGAAATCCATATGCTGTGTTAAACTAGGGAAATAAATTAGGCCAAGTCATCTAGGTTTGTTGAGACAGGTATTCAATATGATGTTGTAAAAGGAAAAGATCACCCTTAAAAATGATCTATAAAGACATGTTAAAACCAAGAGAAACATCTTATATTACATTAGCTATGAGATGAATTAAATTTCCTGTTAATGCCAGGGGAAAAAAATCCCTAAGAAAATGTCAGATAAAGTGAAGATCAATAAAAATATTTTGATAAGTAAATGCAACAATGCTATTTAACACATGATTGGCAACTGCTGAAACATAAATTATCCAAATTTCCCATTGCTGCTTATGGGAAAATTATGCAGATTAGAACTTGATTAGGCTTATATCATGAGACTCAATTTGGACTTTTAATCTATTAAGCTCCAATAAATGAGGCATCTGAATAGCTCCCCTGAGCAAGTACAGTAATAGCCACAGCAGTCATTTCTGCAATATGTATTCCAACAAATTCTTCAGCAGCCAAAGTAAAGAACACTCCATGTATAGAAGCACAATTGTTCGCTAACTTGTAGGGGGAAAATCCACATACATGGGCTTGCTTTGGGCAATAGATTTTAGGAAAAGTCTGCACGAGAAACCTAACCAAGGGAAACCTCAGTTTAACCTTGTAATATTTGTTCACAGTAGTTTCCTTTGGCTTCCTGCAAAGTTGGAGTCCTGGAATGAGGAAAGGCAGTGCAGCTGACCAGTGCTGGCGCAATAAAAAAAATAAATAAATAAAAAATCACTTAACTATGATAGCAGCTTCTCCTGACACTGCTCAAAGGCTACTCTGACCCACAACCCACCACTCCCATTTAGGAGTCTTGAGGGGGCTGCAGCCCCTCACACAGGACGTCATTGTCAGGAAGGGGAGGGGAGAAATGCCCCTGCCAATGTCCACTGTGTTGTCTACTTGATTCCAAATAGTCGTGCTTAGTCGTGTCCCCTACCCAAAGCCTAAAGACAGAGCCGAAAACTACTTCAATAGACAATTCTGAGAAAAAGAACATAGCACTGGGTTTCTTCTGCCTCTTTTCCAATCACTCTGTGTTTGAGATACAAGTGCTTTGGGATTTCTATAAAAAAATTTCTATATAAAAATAAAATTTTTATATAGAAAAATTTAAAATTTAAAAAAAATTTCAAAAATAAAAATTTCTATATAAAAATTTTCTATATAAAAATTTCTTCATTTTGCAGATGAAGAAACTGAGGCTCAGAGTGGAGGAGTTATTGTATCCAAAGTCACAGAACCAGTAGATGGCAGAGCCAGGACAGCTGGCATCTGTTGGCATCTGCTCTCCTTCAACTCCTCCACATGAAGAAGCAAGCTGGGGGAGCAACCTGTCTGCACCCCTAGTCACACACTTGGACTTCACAGGGACAGTGAGGTAGTCCTCCATAATCTTGTCCATGTGGATGATTTAGGAATAAGCCTATCTACCAATCTGAAGCTAAATCATTTTCTCCCCAGGGCCTGATAAAAGCTATCAGGAGGGTGGGAGTAAGGGACCGTTTAGCCCACCAAGGGGTAAATGAATCGAGCTTTAGAGAATGAGACCATATCTGATGTCATTCACACCCCCAGGTCCAAAGGTGCTTTAGCCTAGAGGCTGCTGGGTACATAACAATCTTTTTTGTCTTTTTGAGGTAGGTTTCTATCTCTTGCACCCAAAAATGCTTCAAGCAATAGAACAGCTGAGAAAAATCTGTTCTTTCCTTAGTGAAATGGCACAGGTATATCTAATTTTCTACTGAAACAAGTGACCATGTTTTCACTCAAGGTTTCTCATTAACTTCTAGTGACCAGGTACCAGACCTACGACTTGGGACAAGACCACCCCTTCCATGTCAGCTACAGGGAGGTGACCAAAGATCATGTTTTAGAAAGAAAGGATTCCCAATGTTCTGCTTTTCAACCACCCACCATTTCCTAAGAGCCACTCACTCTCAGAGCAGAGCGTGCTGTCTGCTGACATGGCTCACGGGAGTCCATGGAAGCTGCACGTGTGGAGGGGAGGCGTGCTCTTCCCAACACAGAACAGTGGCACTGGATTCTCACCCTTCTTCCCAGCAAGCTTTACCCACTTCAGAAAGGCCATCCCTACCTGCCCTCCCATCCCAGCTCCTACTCTTCGTTTAGCTCTTCCAGAAAGCCTGTCTTGACTAACTCCTCTGCCCCCATTTAGTTATTCATGAAAATGTTTTTCTTTGCACTTTTCCCACCTCTTCACTCACTATTTTGAACTATACAAATTGCTATTACTTATAGTAGTCTCCCCTTAACCACAGGGCACACCTTCTAAGGTCTGGATGCCTGAATCAAGGATAGTACCAAACCCAATCTAGATGATGTTTTTTCTAGACAAACATACCTATGAGAGTTTTATTTATAAATTAGGCACAGTAAGAAATTAACAACAATCACAAAATGGAACAATTAGAGCAATCCACTATAATAAAAGTTATGTAAAAGTGGTTTCTCACCATCCAAAATATCTTATTTTATATCATCTTTTCAAACCAAGGTTTGAAAAGGTAACAAAAATCATGGAAAGTGAAGTCTTGAATAAGGGGGCTTACGCTATATCCTAATTACCACATACTACTGTTCAAATGTTTTAAAAATATCTTTAGTGCTTTAAAAAATATTCATACTTGTTAGATTTTTTTCATTTCAACATGGCATGGACTATATCAACCTTTTCTTTATCATTCATTCTTATTTCCTGTTCTGAACCCTCCCTTTTTGCTGCCATTACAATAGGACAAAAACTGTCTTACCACTAATGTGAAGATCTTCTCTTTCATGCTGGATCACGTTTCCAGTAAACTAAAGGTATACTATGCCAGGGAAAAGGTAGACATATACATTGCAAGACAGTGATGTGAACTGGATACTAATAAAACACACAGAAACCTCCCTCATGCTGCCAAGACTATATACCATTTTGTTTCCATTACATCAATTTTTCCCCTTTTTGTGAGCATTAATCAAAGAAATGCAAAGAGCTCATTAAAGTGATAGATTGACTGAAAATGTAACCACCTTTACATTATAAACAGTTTTTTTTTATGTTCTCAGTGCTATGGACTTTGTTTTTCAGCATTTGTTAAGTAGTTCAAATGTCCTTTTACATTTAAAACACCCAATGCCAAATGGCCCCAGTTGTTTGGTTTAGTATTAACCAATGGCTAGCATAGCAAAAACCAGAACTACGAAATCACAAGCAAACTAAAACATCCCTATCTTAAGTGCACAGAAAATTAAGTAGCTGTAAAAGATGAATTTGCCAAGTGATCCAAAGCATTGCCATATGAATTCAGGAAAAGCAGAATCCCATCATCGACAACTTTCAGCCAGCTGTCTCTGTTCGAGAGACAAGACGTCTGGCCCGAGATAGCAGCTAAGGTTCCAAACATTTGATAGTGCTTTCAAAGACAGCATTTTCTGTCTTTCTTTTTTAAGTTTTAAAGGCTTTCCTGCATATATGTTTATACTGGCAGATGATGATATGGCTGGGTTCTTGGATCTTGAATCTTCACACTCACACACTCAGATCCTCACTAAAGAAGAGGCTGATGGGTGCTAGCTGGATTTTGAACAACTCTACGACCTGAACAACTCTACCGAGTCCTGCATTCAGTACGGCCCTTTGACCACAACTTGAAATGAGGCATGATGTTGTGATTAAGAAACTGAGCTCGAGAGCTGGACGATCTGAATTCGAGTCCTACTTCATGCAGTTTCTAGATTTGTAAGGGCAATTTCCTTAAATCCTGTGTCCTGATCTCTTCATCTGTAAAATGGAATAGTAATAGGTCTTGAAGATTAAATGAGTTTAGTAGTACATATAAAATATAGCAGCGTCTGGCACAGAGTAAGCAATTATTATTACCACTATTATTATTATCAAAGAGTAGACTGGTAATACTGACAGAGAAATGGACAGAGAATCAAAAGAAATGGGGTTTAGTCAGTCCCCTAACTTCCTCAGAGAATTGAAAGGGATTCAATGGCTTATCCAAATTGGCTTTTCCCATATGTAAAATTGAGGCAGGTAAGGCAATACCCAATGCCTTTTGGCTCTCAAGAATATGTCATCCTCCATAATAGTCCATTGGTCACCCTCCCCACTTTGCTCTGAAGAAATGTGAACGTGCACCATATTAACTCAGTGTTGCTACAATAAGTGATACGCTTATGAAAAAAAACCCAAAAAATAAACATTTGGCTCAACAAAGCTGCTAAGTCAGCAATTGGAAAGTTTTAATTTTCCTAACCCAAATACTTTACAACTATTTGTCAATTATAAAATAATTGTATACCACAATTAATGAAAGAACTACCAAGTAAAGAAAAAATTATCATCCTAATTCTGGGGCATCATATAATTTTAGGTTCGATCATTCAGCATTTAGGAATATTCACTGAATTTCCATTCACTCATGGAGTTGTTTCTTAAAGGAAGCAGAAGACTCAGTCTTCTCTTCTAGTATCCAAACATAGTTTGTATCAACAAATACACCTACATATGCCTATAGCAGAAGCACACTGTATGCTGTATACCACAACACCTGGCAAGCCTGCATGTCGCCACTCTAGATGGGACAGGATGCTTTCTCAGGAGTGGCCCAGGAGGCTTGGGTTTCCCTCTATAGCCCTGCATTCAGTTCACTCATTAACACTTAATCCATCCACGTGTGATCACAGCCATGGCAGTTGCTCTGGTCCTTCGTTTCTTGATCTGTGAAATGGGATCACTCCAAGATTTCTTGCAGCTCTAAGCCTATATCTTTCATGACCCCAAATTTTCAAAATAAGTCCATACAAAATAACCCAGAAGGAGATGCAAGAGGGTCTCTTCTCAGAATCCCTCATCTGCTCTCGTGCAGATCCTGCCTTTCAATTTTATGCCTTTGCCTGGAGAATGAAATTTCAGTACCCAACCAATGAGAAGGATGTACTTTCTCCAAACTTGCTATAATGGCCAAAAAGGCCATAAATAACCATTTATTAAACAAACAGTATGGGCTAAAGGAAGAGAAACCGCCACAATTAGGCCCCTGGGGCCTGCAGGCACAGTACATAACAGTGGGACTCTCTCATAATCCTGGCAATATGTTACCAGTTGTTCCATTTTCTGGAAGTTATCTTCATAATCAAGATGTTATCCCAGCCATTGTGGGCTTTAGAACTATTTTTAATTTTAATTTAAAGAGCAATTAAAGAAAGACAATGGATATACAAGATAATAAAGTAAGTGATTAGCAGCATGCAAATGACAAAGGCTTAATGATAATATGGCTCTAGTCTCCAATGGGCTTGTCGAGAGAAAGCCCTTTCTACACGTGGTTGTTCAGCTAATGTGCCTCAACCCACAATTACAACATTGCTGACACCATTAACCAGTGAAACAACAGCACTTCGTGAAATCCTTGTTGTCTCATTAAAATGGAAAGGGTCAGGTAATTTACCAGCGTTGTATGTCTAGTTTTGTTGTTGGTAATTAGCAAACATTACCCAGCATGGACTCCCGCTGGGAGCTGGAGAAACTTTGTGAAATATTAAAGAGGAAAGTCTTTATATTTCACTAGAAAATTGAAAAGAGGTGCAGTAATATTCTCCCTGTCACTTCCCCGCGTTTAGGAAAAGGAAGGAGCAAATTGGAACTCTGTAGCTTAGAGGGTAAAGAGGGGGACAAATTGGTATTTTGTAACTTAGGGAGAAATGTTGAAGCTTCTTTGGAAAGTCACTGTCTAAAGCAATACTTTGAATCAGGCTCCGTCCTGGCAAACAGAGTCTGTCCCTACCCCTGTTTACAAAAGGGGACAGAATGGGGAGAACAGGAAAAGTGCAAATTCCATTTTATTGTACTTAGGATTTGTAATTAAATTTCTTGAAATAGAGAAAAGAGACTGTAAAAAGTTTTCTCTTTGGAATGTTATGACTTAAATAAGCACCAGAATTGCTTGTTCAAAAGTTATTGATATATATTTAAATGTAGAGCTTAAGGAAATATATCCCAGGGTGCTGACTTCCCAATGAAAGCCTCTCTAGTTGCTGGAACTGAGACTGGCTCGAAATGCCGGCCAACACTGGGTATGTTGTCAGAAAGCAGAATGGTATCTTATTCTTTAAATGGAACTTTTGGAACATAAAACACATTCCAATAAATGTGAACAGAAAATTATGAATTCATTAAACTACTTTGGTATCTTGTGCTATATATAATATTTATATTCCGACTACTGTAAAATATGCTTTAATATCTTTAGGCAACTATAAGGACTTAAATATTTATAAAATGGCTAAAGATAAAGTATGACCCTCTTATTCCTACATACAGATGATGTAAGGCGTGCAATCAAAGACAATAACACTCTCTGCCTATTTGTCATCTTAAAGGAGCCGATCAGCGCACCATCCCTCGTGTGCCATCTACATAAGAGTTGTTGCCGACACAGGCAACTCCAGAGGAGTTTGAGCCTTAAAAACTACCTAGAGTGCTATACTTCACAGAAAACAGGGCTTTCTGAAAATGGAGACAAAACAATAAATTTGCAGGCAAAACAGCTCCAAGAGGGGCTTCAAAATACTGCTGTATTTATCTCTGGGACATCTGGGAATGGAAAGCATTTGATTTAATATTTCATAACATAGATGCAATCGCTTCCTTGCATGGTGTATAATTAATGCTCATAAAAGAGGTTTTTTTAAAAAAAAATTCAGTATCCTAAATGCAAATAAATAAACAAATAAACAATAAGAGATATACCTGGGCTTCCTTTAGAAATGTGGACCTTCCTCATATAGTCGCAATAAAAAGAAAGCCACTGTGAATTTATAATCACCTGGGGGTCTATTAAAAGTAGATTTGTAGATTAAGTGTGAAACTTCAGCCATGATAGTCATTATTTACCGTCCTTACTTGTCAGTAGACCAGGGTCTGAGATTTACAAAATTCTTCCCATTTCCTATGCCAATTAGGCATTCAGAGAATGCAAGCTACCTGCCTTGATCTCTCATGGGCACACCCCTCCCTGGTTTCTTTTCTTTGCTTTTTTTTGATCACGGAGGCACCCAGAAGTTTGTGAGTCAAAGTTCATTTTTCATATACTCGCACTGATGTAAAATCCATTCTAAACTTCCAGCAATCCCCCTTACGAGGCTGCCAATTCTTTGGAGATTTAAACTTACTGAATTCGCAGACTCAACTGAAGATGGTAGACATTAGCTGCTGTAAAGAGGTGGCTAGGCCTGTGATTCTCAACTTGGGCTGCACCATAGAATCTATGGTGCCTATATCTTTTGTCCAGTTCAATTCAATTGCTCTGGGGTCTGGGCTGTGTATGGGGAAGATTCAAAGTTCCTTGGTTGACTGGTTAATGTAATATGCAGCAAAGGGGGAGAAAACCATTGGGCTAGGTGAACCTCTTAGTATGCAAATAATTCTGCATCTATGTATGCAAGCAAGGTAGGGGAAGGGACAGAAGAAGAGTCATCATTTCATTAGTGCTCTAAGACCCCACCTCAGCATGCTACAGATCTCCTGGTTGAGGATCAAAATTACTTTTTGAAGGGGAAAAGGAGGGAAGCCAGATACCAAACCACCTGTCATACAGCTGGATTGGCATTGGCCCCACTTTGCCATTTGCAAATGTGGATATGTGTCATTTCATTGAGTATCAGTTCCTGCCATCACGGGTTGCTACAAAGTGGATGTGCACAAGATCTTCTGTGGGTGAGCTGCTTGAAGACAAGCCTCTTTGCCTGTGTGTGGTGCCACCTGAGCTCCTCTACTGAGGGGGGCCCAGTGGTCACTGTCCATCTGGCCAGTTCTTCCTTGACTCCACTGTAGGCTTTTGGAAGACTGTCTAACCTGGGCTGCTACCTCCCAAATGTGTCTTAGTGTCCACATTTGTTTACTTATGTATTTAATATCTTTAGATGGGCAGAACTAACAGTAATCTTAGCTGTCAGGTCCAAATCAATAACCTTTTCTTACTATTATTTGAGGACCAAGTGCAATAAAATGGCAAAACTATGCAATAACAAAAATAGCAGACGTTGCTAGATAATCTAATTACATCCTAGTTACCAGGTGCTTTTACATCCATTCATTCACTCAGGGCTGCCACAAATAATTGTGAAACTCGTGCAATGGAAAATAGTTTTAGTGGGTATCACTTAAATCCTGGACATGGTTGATGTGCATATTAATTACAATATTGTTCCCTAGGAGATGGCAGAGACGTGTACTGTTCTAACAGTCAGATTATTATAAGAATTTTTAGTAGATAGAAGAGTGCCTTTTTTGACTCATGCAAAGGTACTGTACAGGCTACAGAAAGTCCTACATCTTATTTAATTCTCAGAGCCAATCATGAGCAGGTGAAATGAGCATTTTCAGTGAGAATACTGAGACATAGAGAGGTTAAATGGTTTTCCCAGTCCTAATAGATGGTGTTCTGGCATTCAAAGCAACTGTCTGTCCTACCACATGTGCTGTTTTTTAAACAAATAGCAACCTGTTATTTCTACAACCCTTGACGTTTTATAAAACCTCTCTGCAATCATACACTCTCCCTCAGGTTATTTAGGGGAGATTGCCTTTAACAAACCCTACTTCCTAGAAGAAATGAAATCATAAAATGTTTATCCAAAGTCAATTACTATATGATTGACAGAACTAGGATTTAAAACCTGATTTCTTGACCCTACATGATTGCATTGTCACTCTGATAGCCCCATTTGTGATTCATGATCATAAATTACAGCAGCAAAATCCATCTGCTCAATTCCTCCTGCCCAGGTGCTTGAGAGTCATTTGCCTTTCTGTGGCCTAGAGGAGTATCATCCTCGTGTGGCCAGGAAAACTCCCAAAAGCAGAGAGTCGAGATGTTTTGAACTTTTAAGAAGTCTCACTCCTATAGTTTCCTCAGGTCTTGAGCTGGGACTGTGTAGTAATACTGTAATGTGGTCAGTAAAAGGTCTGGAACTATTAGAAAAGATTAAGTAATCGGATGATTTGCACCAGAGAAAGCTGCTAAAAGTCTGGCCACAGCTCCTACTGACAAATTCAATGTCTTCGATCTTTGTAACCCATACCCAAAGTCCAGCTGTCAAGTAAAAGGAGAGTCGCCGAGCCTGGAAGGAAAGGATGTAGTATTCAATAAAGGCATCAAACTACTTTATCTCATCTGAGATCAAACTAAGAGAGTGCAGACTACAAACAACAGATGTTGGGATTAAAACATTTATTTGCCCATTCTACAAACTTAAAAATATCTCTAGGTATCTCTGAGGAGTGAGGTGCTGTGCTAAGCATTTCATATGTTTCTTACAGTGGAAGTAGGGATGTAAGTATGATGATAGAACAGGTTACTCTTCTGAGGGTCTATCCAAGTTAATAGCAATCTCACCTAAAACCATTTTCTTTGAAAATCTGAGACCTTTAAGTTCCCTCAGTTATATTAGTAGGCACATAACCAAGTGTCCTTTCCCTACTTACCTGCCTTCTCTCATTCAGTCTCAGCCCCTTCCATTGTATCTAGACCCCTTTTACTAACAATACCCTTACCTATTTCCAATTTCTGCCCCACTTACTCCCGAGTACCCCCACCGCCCCCGCCCCTCCCCCCCCCCACAGCCTGATCATCACAGCCCAAGCAGCCTTCGCTTTCTCATAACACACTGCATGGTGACATTCATGTACCACTTGGAGTATCTGGTAGAAATCATTCCTGGAGATATGTAACAAGATGCTTAATGACTACCACATTGCTCTTCAAGAATGTAGGGAATAACTTCCCCAAGACCATGCCCATCCAAGAACTTAAGGACCATATATATCCTTAAATATTCTATAAATCCAGAACTAAAGATATTTATAAATGAGTTGATTTCTTTGCAGGGCCATTTTTTAAGAAAAGAAATAAAGGTTTTAGGACTTCATGTGAAAAGTTGGGTAAAGACAAAAACGTATAGGACAGCTGACTGGAGTCATTTGCTAGATCAAAATAGAAGCACTATCTTCACTGTACATGGATTAAATCATGCCTCATAAAATTACCAATGACTCACACCTTACTTATTGCATCGTACCTTGGAATATTCCAAACCCCATATGTTAAATATGTATGTTCAAATTGTGATATCAACTTTTTTTATGTCTTTGTCACTTTAGTGTACAGATCCCACTAGCTCCATGATGACATGGACCTGGGAAGAGCAGGGCCATGAATGTCAGGTACAGGGTTTAAATCAGACTGATATTCATACGAAGAACTGTTGATAGATCCAAACTTACAAGGAATCTCATCAGGGGCCTCAGAGAACCCATGGTTAATTACAAAATTACACTTTATTCCTATAGGACAATTTATCTGGATCATTTTCTGAGTAGAACATCCACTTCAAATCCATGGTTTTGGAGTGTGAGTGGTCTGTTCATTCTCTACTATCTTCTATGGAAACTTCAACCCAATGAGTGAAATGACTGCATAAAACCTGAAGCTATCTGTATATCTCTGGACAAAAAGCAATGGCTGTATCTCAAGCTTATCACCCCTTTTCTGAAAGTTCCAAAGTCAAATCAATATTGACAAAGGATAAAAAGCTCTAACAATTATACCATACACAAAGGTGAGCTAAACAGAGCTCTTTGGACTTCTCCCAACTCCACTCGTTTCTCCAGTTGCGGCACCAAGGAAGATTCAGGTCAGAGAATCCTAGTGTCTCTGGTTATTGGTATAACCAGGGTCCCCTTATGGAGGACTATGGAGGCAATAATCAAAGCAAACTTCAGCTCCTTGGGTGCAAGGAACGGTTTGGGAATGGGGCTGTCATGCCTTAAGTGCTTTTACTTCCTAGAATGTTTCTCCATGATGATAATTTCATGTCCCTTAGAAGAAGATATGTAGATTTAAACCTGTTCTGATGAGGCTAATAGTTGTTCTCTTTTATGGAACAGACTGATATGATGAGAAAGCACAGGCTTTAGAATCGAGCTTGGGACTAACCATGTGTGGATATGAGACTCTGGGCAAGTTGTTAAGTTTTCCTAAGCCTCAGTTTTCTCATCTGTAAAATGGAGATTAATGATCTCTGCTCACAGTTGATCAGGGAGAGTCAATGAGATACATGACTGTGCCTGGTCCATAACTGACAAAATAAAATTATAAATTTTAGAAAGCAGTCTTTAAATAAGTACTCGCATCTGAAGCTAAGATGAGCTCAGTCCATGCCAACAAAACCCCACAGCTGTTTTCTGTCTCTGAAGCTAAAATTTCCTTTCACTACAGTTGTCCCAAGCGAGGTACAGCCTGGCTGGTGAAAGTGCATCTGCCCTGGAAGGAAAGGTTATTTTGTTCATTTTTTACTTTACCTTCCCCAGATTTGCTCCCAAGAAAGAACTTTTACGGAAGACATAAAACCAGAAAGTAGTGCATGTCTCTCAATGGATACAGCTATTGGGTTGTTGTTGTTATTCCTGGTTTCTTTCTCTAGGAATCTACTACAGGAATAGGAAATGGTCATTTGAAGAGGATCACTTGTGTGGTGAAATACGCTGTGTAGGGGAGATTCTCGCAAGTTGAAGTCATTTAGAAAACAGCTGCAATTGGTGCTTTGCTGAAATATGTCTGTGCCACGGTGCTGAGATCCATCTTGTGAAGTCCACTGAAGAAATGTAGCAGGGCAGGCCCTTTTCTGTACTTGAGACTTGCTTGGAGCCCTAAGCCAGATTTTCTTTATTGTTTAGTAAGCTCTTTTAATGAAATGTACTACTCTTATTATAGAGGGCTCAAAATAAGATCTAAATCACAAACCAATAAAAGAAAATCATTGGGCTGGGTATCTAAAGTTACTACCTAGAGGCTACTCGAGTGTGGTATTTATAAATCTCTAAACAGTTAAATATAATTGTCTTTCTGGTTTTGGGGATGGAAGCCAATAGCAGTTTCAGTTACAACTGAAGAAAAATATTTTCGCACTGAGATTTGTTCATTCAGTGGGTATGAAGAGAAATGAGTTCTCCCCCACCATCATTTCAGAATTGAGAGGAATATTGTAGTAATGAAATGTTACGTGGGAGCAGCTGAAAAAAAATGCATCTTTGATTTCAGGGAGAGAAATGTGTGTGAGGATATGGATGTAGGGGTGTGTGTGTGTGTGTGTGTGTGTGTGTGTGTATAGCGAGATAGAGAATGAGAAAGCCTGAGTGTGCATGAGGCAAGGCTGGGGAAATGAAAGAAGGGAGAATACTAGGAAAAGCTGGTGTTGAAGGGTGACATGGGAATTGAAGGTAGGAGTGGTCTTGAATTAATGGAAAAGCCAGATGTGCTCACCCCAATTTGGGCCACTCCCTATCTTAGACACCAAGATAATGCTATTCTGGAAGAAAATGAAAACTTCCACTAGTACACTGGTTATAACCCATATCCCACCAAACCCCATAGGTCTCTCTCTGGAGTAAGAACATAGATCATCTAAAACAGATTCCTATGTCACAAAAAAAAAAAAAAATCAAGAAAATGCCACAGATCCAGGTTTGAAGAGACCACAGAACTCATGTCATTTAATTTCCCTCCCATTGCAAAGGTCATGCTAGTAACTCTCCTTTGGCAAATGCACATGTGGTGATAGGCCACTCTACATTTGTAGGCAGCCTATTCTGGTCTGTAAATGTCTTCCTTACGTGTGGCTAAAATCTGGCTTTCCTGTATCTTAAGTCATCAGTTCCAGTTTGGTCCAATGGAGTATAAAATAAAATGACCTCTTTGGTCTGGTAAGCCCTGTTCTCTTAATGAGTTGTCAAACAACATATTGTCCAAACATGTTGCCATTTTGGTGGCCCTTTGGCAATGTTCTTATTTGTCAGCACTGCCTTCAAATCTTTATAGCTCTTGACACACTCAGCCAGATCAAGATGCAGCAATCACTGCTTAAAATAAATTAATTTTCTGTCAATGAGCTTTATGCAGCCTGTCTCTAATGATTATTCAAAATTCACCGTGGAGTGATCTTCATTACAACTCGTTCTGTGAGTTTTGTCCCAAAGTTCCAGTTTAGAAAGAATCTTTTGAATCTGGATTTCTGTCATTCAATAATTAGAGTCCAATCCATATGGTCTAGCCCAAAAATAAGAGAGAAATCATCCCACCATCATTTCAGAATTGAGAGGAATATTGTAGTAATGAAATGTTACATGGGAGCAGCTGAAAAAAATGCATCTTTGATTTCAGGAAGAGGAATGTGTGTGAGGATATGGATGTAGGTGTGTGTTCAGGTGTGTGTATATATATGTATATATATATATATAGAGAGAGAGAGAGAATTTTTAATTGAAGGTAGGCTTATACTTTAGAATATACCCTATGCTCCCAATTACCTCTGCCTCACCAAGGACATTAGTAAGACTTAAGAAAAGGAGAAAGAAAAATGTCATCCCCTACTCGAGGCTCATAACCTTTGTGCAGATGTAAAGGAGAGTATTTGCTCATAGGTGGACACTCAGTGTGCTGTGGCTGAAGGTCTCAGATGGCTGGTGGAAATGTGTGTGGATGTACATGTGTGTGCTTGTGCAAGTAAGCACAGAGGTGTAAGTCCACTAGAAAATTTTATTAATTTGAGGCTTATAAAGTGGCATCGATTGTAGGGCGAAAAACTAGGGAGAGGACATTATCCTGGGTTGGGACATATGTTCCTGCCTCCTTGAGGCACTGAGATCCCAGCTCAGCATATGGTCCTGAAGCTTTGACCAAAGGTTCCCTCTGCCTTTTCTTAGATGCTACTTGGATTTTTGCCCTAACGTCTCTTTGCTCATTCCTCATCTTGTGCTCTCCTCTATTCTTTTCCAACTATGAAAAATGGGGCAGATCACTAGCTGTGAGCCTCTCCTGAACCCAGGACTTCATTTTCACCTATTGCTTTCCATGTTAATTTGCATTTTCCACCAAGTCCATGTAGAAGTGAACCATGACTACAACCCAACACTACCAGAACTACTTCCTCCCACAGCTGGGCCCTCCACTCCAAACTTCTTCCTGTGAGCACATGATGTCACTGTCCTGTAACTGGGAATGAAGTTCGCATTCAGGGTGTCTGCTTTACATCTACTGTGCCTCATGCCACTAAGACCTCCCATTCCTTCTCCAGTTCAAAGTTCCTGGTCTCCCTCTGGAGAAGCACAGTTCCTACCCAGTGACCCTGCATCCTCTTCTTTCCCACTCTAAATATTGCTTTATAGGACAGCCAGATCAATCTCCCTAGAGCTCCCAATCCCATTGCTCTCTTGCTCTGAAAGCTTCTGGAGCTCCCCGGTACCTACTTAATTATAGTCTAACTCAAAACCTCATTAATAAAGTTATAACTTCCTAATTCAGTAAAAATAGTCCTCAGTATCCAACCTACATTTCAGTCGCATCTTTCCCAGCTGCCTAATACACATCCCAAATTCCATTCAAATTGCACTCATTATTGTCCTTCTAGTATAACTGCATGGATTTCTGCTCCCTGACTTCTGTTCTAGTCTTAGATTGCAGCCAGCTCTGTTTGCTTCCACTCACTAAAATCGTATGCATTTTTTTCAAAGCATTTCTCAAGTCCATTGTCTTTTACTTCCTGTCTTCAACTTAGCTTGTGGATTGGATTCTCTCACATTAATTGGTTGTTTACATAGGTGGTTGCAAGGACCTGAAATGTGCCTTATGCACCTGTCTCCCCAGCAATGCCTGCCATGCACAATCTGAACATACAACAGGTGCTTAGTGTTTGTGGTGGTGAATTGATGCCACAGAACAAGCAGCATGATTCAGATGAATAGACTATAATAGGAAAGGAAACGAAAGAGTAACCTTCACACCAGCATCCAAATGTAGCCCTGACATTGAAATAGGTGTTTCATCTTTTAAAGAGATCCTGCTCTGAGGGAAACATGCTTCTGGCTTTGAGACTGAGTGATGTTGCTGTGAAGAGCAACACGGGTCTCAGTGTTGGATCTCAGGTCTGCCACCTTTCAAAAGCTGTGGTCAGGAAAAAAGGTCTATCCACTGGGTAACTGATAATCTTCCCTATCACCTTGATGCATATAGAAGAGACAAGATTGACATACAGCCAATTAAGCAGAAAATAGTATCTGGTATCTCCATTACCTCCTCCTAGACCATTCTTTCTGCACTTAGAACCTTTTTTTTGGGGGAAAGCTAATGACTACCCAAGAAATATGAAAGGAAGAGAGCAGACAAAACTGGGCTAACAGAATTGTTTTAAAGAAGCAACATGGTTTAAAAGTTCAGAAGACCAGAGACCCAGATTAACAACCTTTCCTAGATTACTTAACCTTTCTAAGCATTCCTCCTCTTTACAATCCAAATAGCAACCTCCTTATCATGCACACCTCCTCTGATGACTACTTAGGGCAAGTGGCGCTCAATCCCGACTGCAAGATGCTGGTTTTTTTCCAGGTTGTACCACAGACCAGTTAAATCACAATTGTTGATATGCAGTCCAGGCATTAATAGTTGTTCAACATTCCTCAGGTGATTACAATGTGCAGCTCATTGTCTCAGCTGGCGAAATGCCTGGCACATAATGGCAACAAATACTCATGAAGCATTGTCATTACAGCCATGAATGGTGGTGCTTGTGGTTTTCAGGTAAGTTTTGCTTTGGGTTTGAAGTTGTCATAGAGAAGGACTGTTTTCAGTGAAACCCCACTGAGCTGATGTGGCTCTTCAAGAAATATTTCATTCTGAGGTCATCACATATTTCTCAACCTGATCAAACTTCCTCCCCTTCACCTTTCCCATGCTTAACCTCCTCCCCCTGTTCTTTTACCTGTTATTTCTTGCTTCAATTTTGGTTTCTCAGTCCATAAGCCCCTCCTCTGGTTTGATTTCTCCATCTACTATCTTAGTCCTGAAGGCCAGTCATTTTTTAATATTCTGTCTACAGCACCACAGAATTCTGTGCCTCCTCCAAATCTTCATCCTAAAGGCCATTTGCTACTTTCTCAGCTGTCTTCTCCACACTCCAGAGAACACTGCAGGGCTGTGGGGATGGCTTCACTATGCCTTGTCGTTCTACCTGTCACAGCTGGTCCTCACTGACACTCCTTTCCATGGACACCACAGCGTCTTCTGAACTGTTATTATAATCAGTTTTGTCACATTTGTCCGATTCTCTTAACTCAAGGAAAACCAAGCTAGCGCCTCACGTCATCAGACTAAGGTCCCTCCAGCTTCATCATTCCCACCCAGACTGGAAACCAGGCCCTCTCCTCTCAAGGCTGTATCATTCTCTCCCACTTCTCTGTTCTCCTTATCCTTTAACTTTCTCCTAAAGCCTCAAACTTTGCTTCTCTCGGCGGCTTCACCTCAAGTCTAAATGCTCCCAATACATAGTCTCATTCTGAAAATAAAAGGAAATTTTTCCTTAGCAAACTGCTGTGAAATATCTTATTTCTTTTCCTATCTGGAATTGTGCTGGGTAGCAACCAGGCAGGCAAGGATGCTGGGCAGGCAGACAGGGGCTTAGTACTGAGGCAGGCAAGCACGCTCCCAGTCCCCAGTCTCTGAGCACTTCTGCCTCTCTCCAGCATTCTCTCTGGCTTTCTTGCTCAGGCTGTGTGATGCTGCCTTTTATCCCTAGTCTCCCAGCACAGGTGCCCACAGTTACACTTGCGCACTCCATGCCCTCAGGACCAGGTGGCCACAAGCATTGTGTCCGTGCCCACGCCTCTTGGCCCCAGGCACCCACACTAGCCCTGGGAGGGCATAAGAAAGCCTGGCTCATTTCATTTACTCTACAACTTGAAAGAGTAATAAATGCTCTTCAGTTCTCACTACTTCCCATTGTTTCAGAACCTTGAGATGCTGGCTTCTTCGGGCAACAGGTTACTCAACTGCTCTGGTAAAAAAATACATGCTCTAGACCGGCGCTGCTCGATACAGTAAACACTAGCAACATACTACTATTTGCATTTATTGAAATTAAGTGAAAGGAAAACTTCAATCCCTCAAGTCATGTTAGCCACATTATAAGTGCTCAATATCCATAGATATTCAACTCATCCACAAAGGTCACCTCTTCTTGAAGCCTTTTCAACTCCTTGTAATAAGGAATCCTCTGTGCTCCTGTGTTTCTAGGCTGGCCCTGGTCTCACTGCACGATATTTATGGGGTGCCTCCTCCTGTCTTCCGAGCCCCACAAGGAGAGTGAGAGGCTGAATCCCAGACACCTTTGTAGTCAGGACCTGTTTAGGGCCTGACAAAAGAGGCACTCATTTACTCCTCTTCTTTCTCTTACCCTTATTGGAAGGTTAAGCAGGAAGAAACGATATGATATTCATTTCATAACTTGATATAAACGCATCATAAGAGACTCCATCACATGCTTGCTCTTTTCAGGTACTGACTCAAGCAGCTCTCAGAGAATGGACCCTTCCTTCCTCTGTTACCCTCCCTTCCAAGATCAGATTCAGTTCTTGTCTTTTAGAACTATAGGGAAACAGTCTGGCAAGAGCCACTGTTGTACCAGCTGATTTAAATTGAAATGTTTTCCCCAGATAAATGCGTGCTAAATAATACACCAGCTCTCCAGCCAAAGCGAAGTGACAGGCGCTCTGTAAATAAAGG
The DNA here is from genome assembly GCA_019455555.1 of Galemys pyrenaicus. NCBI lineage: Eukaryota > Metazoa > Chordata > Mammalia > Eulipotyphla > Talpidae > Galemys > Galemys pyrenaicus. The sequence goes on from JAGFMF010011457.1 coordinate 295,145, forward strand.
CACTTAGTTGCTGGTAAAGAGCTGTAAAGTGGTTCTGAGCTGATGTTTGCTGACCAGCAAGAAGTGACTTCACCTGCTTTATGTAATTGTCACTGCAGCCTTGCCTGCTGTATATTAAAACTGCATCTCATAGACCCAACTGTCACATCGGATACACCATCCAGCATGGGGTGTGCCACCTTTCTCTGTAATTGTTTCTGACAACCAGCCATCACATCTCAGATCTTTTCAGAAAATGTCTGGTCCAGAATCCCTAGGCTGGGTCAGTTCTGACACCATGTGGGCTACAATAGTGACACCAAAAGGAATGTGAAAAGAGAAGAGGGAAAGAGTTTTCATTAGTGTAGGAGACCAAATAACAGGCTGTGGCAAGTGTTGGAACACAAATCCCAAGGAAGACTGCTTGGCAATGTTAAAACACATTTTTCTTGTTACACTGTATCACTTTTGAACAACATTCCAGAAGGTGGCATGACTACTTTGGCTTGAGAGCATACAGATTTGTCCTGTGTCTATGTTTCTGTCCCACTGGGCTCTGGAGAGATAGAAATATAGCTTTCAAGAAAAAGAGGATGAAGGTTTCATAAAATTAATAGTGATGAAAATTGAAGTGGCAGTGGTGAGAAATCTATGTTTAGCAATCATTCAGGGGATGCTCTATTTGTTCCCCCAGATGAAAAAGAATAATGCAAAATCCACTTGTGCTCTGGACAATTCCAATGCACTTAAGAGTTTGGTCATGCAAAATGCCCATATGGGCATTCCAGTTGGTCAAAAGGGACTAAAGGAGGAAGACCAGTTGGGATACAGTTCACCCATGTGACACCATAGACTGGAACAAACCCCAGGAGCAGGTGTCATGACGGGCATTCAGAGGTGAATAGAGAACCTGCCCCTCAGGAAATAAGTGATTTCTCGTATCAGTGGTCACCATGAACTATATTCTTTTGGAAGGTCATATTGTTGCCAGAGGATAGTACTAGAACTCAAGAACTAACATGGAGCAGACATAAGAAAACAAGAGGAACTATGGATTCAGTGGGCCCACAGCTTTGACATTCTCTTGCTGAGGAGCAAAACAGATAGCTTGCTGGCTACTGGGGGCTCCTCTCCACTGCTGACCAGGAGTCTGTGAAGACACCACTGGCCAGAGAACACATCCTCTTTTGGTGTGTGCACATATGTACATGTGTAGGGTGTGTGTCTATAAGGGATACTCCTCTTTATCATGTAGGAAAAATAAGCTTCCTTTTCCTTTTCTCTTTACCTCCCACCCAACTCTATTTTTCTTGATTATTTCCATGCTAGAACAGGTTAGGCTTCTAAACATTGGATGAGAATGTGGGTTGGGAAAGAGAAGCACTTTTTACTGGTTTGGCCCATCACATAGGCTCTGAGAGGCTGAGATAAGATTTGAGAGCTAGAGTGAACAGTTATATCAGATGCATGTGATTAAATTACACATTGAGACTCTGACCTATGGACCTCAAAAATGATGACTATTCAATTGGGAAGAAAGAGGCATTTTGGGGAAAAGAGTGTTTCCTGTCCCTCCTGCTCAGTTCCATCCCAAAGGCAACCTCTGCTCCTACTGCTTTCCATTCTCCTGGCTAGTTCTTCCCTGGGGAGGAGGAATTGTACAATGGAGTTTATCAGCAAGTTCACTGGACCAATTTTATTATCATGAAGAATTTCTGTGCCTTAAAGCAGCCGCATGAGTTACCTGGGGATCTAGTCAAAATGCAGATTCTGACCCAGAAGTTCTGGAACGCACATTACATTCTGCGTTTCTAACAATATTAATGGAGTGACGCCCATTCAGGGGAGCAGGGGAAGAACCGTGCAGTATAGCAAGTTCTTAAAGGTGGACCCCAAAAGCTAGCTGACCTCTTTCACTCTTACGAGGCCAGTTTACTGTGTTCTCACATCCTTTGTCACCTGCCCCTCAGTAGGCCATGCATGAGGCGGTCCTCCCAGCAGCAGCCCAGCACCCGAAAAGAGAGCCTGGTCTCATACCCAGCCAGCTGCATAAATGTTGCTCCATCTTGCAAGTTCAGCTAAGACCGTAGAGACCAAGACTTAGATTTGGGGGGAGGGGAGCCAGATGGCATGGAGATGTCAAAATTAAACTTCAGGCTACATCAGTCAGGCTTATTACAAGAACAGAAGCCATTGGAAAGGATGGAGGAGCAAAGGTCAAAGAGGCCTCTATTAACTATCTCACTTGTAACACCAAGTGGAGGGTTGTTCTGAGCTGTGTCAGCAGGTGCTGCAAATCTCAAGACCCTCAGAGAAAACCCGCACTCCCTCTTGGGCCCTAGCAGCCACGTCAGCGGTGGTCAGAAATCTTCCTCCAAAACTCTTTTGAACCTCTCCTTTGCTCAGGAGCGGTACGCAGCTGCCTCCAAAGAACCCAGGCTACCTTTTCTTTGCTACTTTCCAGATCTTGCCCCAGTTCCCCACATTGGCAGACTCCAGTCCAAACCTTGCAGGGAAGAGGATTCTAGGAGCTACTGCTCCTGGCTTGGCTGCAATGCTGAGCCAGTGTTAAAAAGAGGTGATGTTGATGCTGAGTTGATAAGATGCAGTGCACCATACAGGCTTGGGTAGCGTGCCTGATGGATCCTGGAATGATGCAGGTCCCCAAAAAGCACCCAATGCTGCCATCCAGCAGGTCACATGGGACAATGATGTTATGATTCACAACAAGCCTGCACAGAGGTGTCACTTAGAAAATGTTCTGCATCTTATTCCACTGAGACCCTGATTAACTGGGTTGTTTGTTATGGGGTTTCTGCCGTGCTGCTTCTCTGAGATTCCTCGATGACATCTTGACTTGGAACATCTGCCCAAGATCCCAGAGCAAATAACAGGGAAGACTGGGACAGAGCAGAGAAGGCAGACATGCGTCATTTAATACTGCTGCGCCTCCTCTAGACCATGCGTGGGCTGGCAAGTGTCACCTCTCCAGAGACTGCCATCCTTGGTTATATTATAACAATGCAAAGTTTAACAACTTCAAGCAGCTATCACAATGGCAAAGCTTAACACCTCCATCCCATGTCAATGGCAGCAGTCTATACCACAGAGAAACACCGGGACTTGTTCATCCAGCATCTTTGCAGCGCTGACATTTATCTGGTAACCCTGATCATAAAGCCACTGTTTGGAAAGGCAAAGGGGGGTGGCAATTTAGGGACTGGTTTGCTCTCTGAGAAGAAGGCAGCCTTTTCTGTGTGTGGGTGCTCAGGTTCTCAAGCTGAAATGGCAAGAAAAGGCAGCAGATGTCCCTTTGAAAGCCACTGCGGCGTCTGCAGGTTTCACTGCCAGGCAGGCTGATGCGGGCCTCTTTGAATTACTGAGTGAAGTATATCCCTCTTGCCAGTCCCTGTCCCCTGTAGGCACAGCAGAGAAGTATTACAGGCTGTCCTTACCTTGGGAATTAGCCTGCAAGACCCCGATGCTGTCATCAAACTGCATAGATTTGATGTTGAGTGACGCCAAGATGCATTCCTTGTCCTGCAGCGAAGTATCATCAATATTATTCTGATTGGCTGACAGGATAACACACATGTCACAGAGGTTGATGTTGACGGCTCTTAAATCAGCCCGACTTAATGGCGTACCCTTTGGCATAGAGGCATGGGGAAGAAAAGGAGAAGCCAAAGTGAGACCCAGGGTCGAGTCGGAAAGAGGGAAAAAAAATAAAAACAAATTAAAGATTGAGCCGGAGCTTTGGGAAATTATTTAACAAGTATCTTTTTTATGCCTTGACATTAAGCTGGCCTAAGTACATTCAAGGGAATAAGACCTGTGTGCTAATCTAAAGGGTAGTCGGTGCTGATGGCAGCATTTTAGGCTTGTTCTCAATACTCAATCAAGCTATTACTAACAAACGAGGGAGAGAATAATGCCAGGGTTCTACATCTTCTTACTGCCTGGAAATTGTCTTGATTTGAGTTAACTGTCCTGTGGCAACCTCTGGCTTTCAGAATGTAACAAGGGGGTGGGTTTTAAATGCCTGTTTATTTAATGGCAGGTCACTAGTGTCTCAGGCAAAAGATAGCAGCTCTGAGGAGAATGTCCAAGGCAGCCAGGGGGAAATAGCCAGTGAGCACTGCATGATGAGGAGGTGCTGAAAGCTGTGCTCAATTTGGAGGCCGTGGGAGGGAATGGAATTAATGTGCATCTTGCAAAGGGGAGATGGAAAGGAGGGATGCTTCAGGTCATATAATTTTATTGCATATTTTCAGCAAGAAAAAAAAAAAAAAAAACAAGGGAATTGCCTAATTGTCCAAAAACCACAGGAATGGGTAAACACACCACTGGGCATATGGATATCAGAAGTCTATACAGCAAGTTGCGAAACTGAAACACCTTTCTACATAGGCTTCACCTGGGAAGGATTTCTAAGCTAGAGGGGAAAGTGGGGGGGAAAAACACCAAAAACAAGTTCTAGGCAATTCTCAAATTATAATTTCATTTATGTAAAAAGAAACCCACAAAATAAAACTACATATTTATGAAGGTGCTTACAAATATATGTACATTCAGAGAGAAAGCTCAGGAAAAATACACACTAAACTAATAACAGTAATTACCTCTGGGGAGGGGAATAATATTGGGGGTGAAGGGAAAAGCTTGTTTTTGACTTTATATACTTCTGTATTATTTGAATATTTTATAACAAGAACATATTTGTATATTAGTGGTGTAATTAAAAATAAATAAGCCGGTAAACAGATTTGTTTTTTAAATTACATAACAACAAAAAAACAGTGGAAAAAAACCAGATCAAGGAGGTAATGACAGAGAAGCCAGGGAGCCAACTGCAGGTCAATAGAAAGGTGCTTGCTGGAGGTGGGTCACGCCCCCCTTGCGGGAGGGCAGAACTGCTCGGGTCAGCGCATGTCACAGCTCCCAGGGGCTGGGGTTGTAGCACTATTTTGGAGCTTACATCCAGCCACCAGCCTTTCTGGTCCTCCAGCTTGTTTTGCCTGCTGGTGAATGGAGACCTGAGACTTGACTGCCTTCAACTCACGGTGTGGGGAAGTTTGCTAAGTGCCAGGAATCTCTGGATGCCTTCCCCTGTTCTCCTTCCTGTAGATGGGACTTAGTGCACAGATGGAGGAATCAACCCTTTACTGGGATTTAGGGAGAGTTATGTTGCTACTTTCAGGCCCCAGGACTTCACTGCCAAGTACAATCAGGGAGAAAGAGGCATTTAGGGCTACAGGGCTAGAGAGCTCTGGTTCCAGACTCCGTAACATTATCTTTTGAGAAAAGGAGAAGAAGCCTGGGGTCCTCTGGATATACGATAAGTCTGACCAACCGCCTGAATCATTTTACCAGTGTATAAGCCTCAATTGCCCTAATCCATATTCTTTTAATTTTCACCTTGGAAGGGATATGGCAGTAATTGTGATATAAGACAATCCCTGTGCAGTTGTCTATACATGACTTCAAAATCCAAGAGATACAAATGACATGGAGAGGAACATCTTGTGTTTCCCTGTGCTGGTTCAATATGCGGGGTGCTTTTTAAGCAAAGGAATGAAAACCTAGGTAAAGGTACATTTTGTTTATATATGTTATAGTTTTGTGTGCTAAATTTTAGAAGGTTTGAAAAGGACCTGCATAGATGAGCTATTCATATATATGAGGGCAGGTGAGTGGATGTGGACAAGCACATACTGAAGGAAAGACACACACACACACACACACACACACACAAATACCCCTTGCAAAATAATGAACTCTTTACAAAATAATGTTAGACCCAAGTTCACGTGTTTTCATGAGACCACGAGGAAGAACATATGCAGGAAGATAGTCATGGAAATACATAATCAAATCTACTAGATAAGAAATTAGTGAGGTATATATCTGCTTATGCTCTTCTCTGTGTATGATTATTTGGGTTTTTTTGTAGGTGATTATTTTAACTACATGTATTTTTTTAAGTCAGTGAATTTTTGGTGTAGCATCCAAAATGTCTATAGTTTTCTCACTATTTATTTATTTATTGAGTCCCTATCATGCCAGGTACATTTAAGGACAAAAGGTGGGTTCTTATGGGAAGATCCTTATGAGTTCCTTATTGAATTCTATTACTTGAATTTTTATCTCCCATTTATGAGGTTCTAAAAGCATACAATGGATTTCAGATCCAGTTAGTGAGGAAGCACTCAGACCTCTTGAAATGTGGTAGCATATCCATGTTCCTCACTTTCAGGAAGGTGAACTGCCAAAAAAAAATGTGTGGAGGATAAGTGATATTTGCATGAAATGGAGAGCTATGTCAAATGTTGAAATGCACAATACAACATTGAAAGTTTATAGAAGATGTATTGAATAATGCTTAAAAAGTAGTTAATTCCATGACACTCAGATCATGTAACCCAGGCCTTCACACTGAATTGTGGGCCCCTAAACTTCCCCTTTTAAATTTGCTCCCAGTGTTTCATAATCAGAATAGCACACACACAAGCACACGCATATACGAAACTCAGGAACACACTGCTGGATTTCTAAATGAATGGAAGGCGGTGGGCCAACTGCATTGCAGAGCTCCACGTTTAGTTAAAAACTGAACATGGTACAATGAAGATTTCCCCATCTTGCCCTAAGCAAGATGATAGAAATTTTGCAAAATAGCATCATAACATCACAAAGTACTAGGTTTAGGTTTGCAAGAGAAAATGTTTAGAAACTGGATATGGTTAATACCAGGCAAATTTCACTCCTGACAAGTGACTGAACTTGGCTGCTAATTCCTTTTAATAAGGTCTCCCAGGATTTGGATTTTCCTAGACAGGGCACAGGAGAAGGCATGAGTGAGTCCTCAGGCCCATAACCAGATCAAGAAACAGAGGCGTGATCAAAGCTACTAGTATTATATCCAGCTGGGATTTTCTTTTGTGGATGAAAGAAAGAAAAAAGCATCAATAATGTGACCTTGGACTTACAGGCAATATGGACACTTTGGGGAAGTTATGAAGTGTCTCCCATTCTCGCTTGAGGTACTCAATGGAGCCCACAAACACGATGTGCTTGAGCTCATGGTAATGGAAGTTGCTGGCACGGAGAGGCATCACCAGGTTCCGGAGGCCAATCAGGGCTGAGCTGACATCACCAAAGATACAAACCACCACGTGGCCACTCAGGACAGTCATGGCGGCTTCACTCCGGGTCTGTAAGAAGCACAGGTGTGGAGCATTAGAGAGACAGCCCCACAGAGTTGTTGCAAGGACTAAAGAATCATTTGTGTTGAGGTTCGAGTAACCATTTGTTGAGTGTTTACATGAGCTATTATATGCTATTATTTTGAATTCATCAGTTTTATAGATATACCCCACATGATTGAGAATGTGTGTGTGTGTATAAACACATACCTACACATATCGCTACCTTTTTTGACAAAATATTATAACACAATATGCCATATATGTGAGCAGGCAATCTCCAATCCTGCCTCCCTTCCTCCCTGTCCACCTACTGCCTGCCTGGATGGCCCCAGATGGCTTGCAATGCTTTGGGGGAGGCATATTAATGTCCACTGTACATATCAAATTCTGCTCAATTTAATCCCTAGAATTGAACTGTTTATTGATTGTTTAAATGCCAGTATTGCGATGCATGACAATGTTAGAGTTATTACAGTAACCCCCAGGGAGAGGAAGAATCTAGCTTTCACTCCCAGATCGTTAGAATAAAGCAGAGACTGTCACCATTATTGGTTTCCCTCTGCAACAGTATAGGGACACTTAGTAATGGGCTATAAGAAATGTCTTACAAACTGACCAAGGAGGACACACTGGGGAGTCACAGCCCACAGCACCGCCTCATGAAGACCTGGAGTTTGTGCACAGAAGTGTGAGTGTCACCAGCAAAGGGTCAATAGGCTGTTGGGTGCTGTGATGGGAACCCTAATTATTTTTAATTCGCCAAGACCCTGGGAGGCTTTCTTCTTTTAACACATCTGAGGAATACAAAGTGGGACAGGAGCAGGGGCTGGAAAGAGTAGAAAAGTGGAGACGGTTCCAGTTAGTAGAGTGGCCGAAGCATAGATACCTAATCAGGGGGTTAGAACTGGGGACCAAAGCACCAAAGTTGCTACAGCAACATCACCTGGAGAACCTTGCAAAGGTTGCTGGGAGAGTCTGATTCTGCCAGGTCTATGACCTACTAGAGAAGCCATTCATCTGTACACCTTGTGTTTCCTCTGTATCCTCCAAAGGCTAAGCTGAGCTTCAGCAGCCTTAACTGCTTCCACGTACAACTGCTTGTATCCAGTAAGTCTTCCCTGGCCAGGAATATGGGCTGTTAAATATGAGTCCTTCCCTCCTAGGTATGAACAGCACTTTTTGTCTCATCACACTTCACTCATACACTGTTCCATCTATAGCCATATCACCTAGACGTGCCTGATTCCATCAATATATGATTTCATAGTTACATTTTATATCTTCTCTCAAATTAGATGGTTATTTACTCAGGTTTGAGACCAGTTCATGTTTTCTAACCCCGAAAGCAGTTAGTGTCCTGCACCCAGTAGGTGCTCAGAGCCCCAGAGCATCTGCACAGAGCGCGTTCCACTGAGTAATCTCATCTCTGCTCTAATGTCACTTTAGAAAGGGCTCATTGAGCCACTGTCTCCGTCGCTCCTCCCAGTCCTTTCCAAGCATGGCCCTACTGCATTTTTTTCATAGCACTTGACCAATATCTGAAATGCTATCACATATGCTTTTGCCTTCCTGGAGGTCTTCTCTTTCTTCCTGTCACAACACAAGTTCTGTGAGAGCAATCATCCTCAGGACTTATACCCCTAGCATTGAGAACAGTGCTTGAAATGGAAATGATTTCTTATGTGTGCTTTGTTAAAGAATCTCATTTTTTAAATGAGAGAGGTAAGTAACTCATTCTGAGAAACTGATAAACACCATGCGGCAAGGGACTTTGGATGTCAGTTAGCCATACGCTACTCAGGACTACTTAGGCAAGCTAATAAGCCCTAGATCCCAGGTATGGCCCTCAGCCTTTGACCTCCCACAGGTGAGTAACATTGGACTGAGTTCAAGGGACCAGAACAGAAGTGCAGGGGATACAATATTAGGCTGTAAATACAAGGAGCAGCTTTGAGAAAGAACCATTTGCACTCCCAGTAAGTTGGAGAAAGGCTGTTTCCTGAGAACCTTGACTTTCTGTGTTTTTGTCTGCAGCTTTCACACCTCTGGAACAGCCTGCAGCACAATGCTGTATTGGTTTTTAATACTTGATTACAATTAGATTGAGAAAACACTCACAAGCATTCCGATAAAACCAGGGAGAACACCAGTGGATTAGTGTACAAAATCATTCTGAGGCATTGGACCAGTCCTTTTTTAGGAAAGGTGGTTATGACATCAGAAATGATAGGATTTTCCTGACTGACATAAAGGAGTAGGCCACAGCAATCTGGGGATTAGAGGCTCCACGGAGAAAGAACCCTTCCATCTGACCTTCCTGGTTATTAATCCATTTTTCATGGATTAGCAAGACAATAAACTGGAGGAAAGCCGATGTGGGCATTAAAACATAAAGCCGTTAATAGGACAAGTCTAAAGAGTATACTAGCTTGTTATCTGTGCTGACATTCCTGAGAAGTTCACTGCAGCTATGGAGATGAACCAACCCAAATTAGGGCTCTGAACCTCCCAGCCCCCGAGGGGAACCCATGGTTCACAGTGTCACCACCAGCAAATGCACTGTGTCTGTCTACACTGTGTACTGCCAAGGATCACAAGCACGGCAGCATTCATCTAAAGAGGTGTGAACCTGTACCTCTGAATCACATACCTCTGCATCCCAACATTACCTCCATAAAAATAAAATAAATAAAATAGAAGTTTGTAAGAATAAAAAAAATCCAAGGCTGTTATCTAGAAGAATCCAAGACATTGTTATAAACAGATAATGCAGGTAGCATTCAGATTTCATTACTGTATTAAATAATAAAATGAGAAGAAACTTCATTGAGTCTTACGCTGAATTTTGATTTTACTAAACCCTATAAATTAGGGTCATTCTCAACTCATCCTCTAACAGATAAGAGAAATGAAGCATAAAGAGGCCAGGTGACTTACATCCAAGGCCACAGTTAGTAAATGGCACAGCAAGCTCTGTCCCAAGGCACACGCAAGGGAATCACGGCAATCCCTCCCGTGCCTGTCACACAGCACACTATCACCCCCAATTATAACGAGCTGATACATATTCAGAGATTGAAAATCTTCCACTCTTGTGGTTCACATACTGATGAGCATCTAGCCACTTCACTATGTGTCCTGAATCCCAATCATCAAAAATAATCAAGACTAGGGATGTATCATCCCGACCATCCAGTTTGGAAAACTGTCTTCCCTGCAAATATAGAAGTGAGAACATCTCTCCTGCAGGCTTTCACTCACCAGAATGACCTTCTCTATCTCCTTGGGAGCACACCAGTGAAACATCCCTGTGGAGTCGTACTTCTTCACATTGGAGTCCATGTTGTCAATCTGATCGTTGCCAGGAATTAACAAAGGGTCATGCCTAGGAAGAAAAGGACAGGAAGTCTAGTGATAAATGACACATGCAAAGTGCCCCTTGGGCTACATCTCAGATGGGGGAGATAAAGGATCAGAGGAAGTGAGTGTCAACTGAAGGCTATTCTTTGCTTGCGGAACCCATCCTTTGAAAGACCACGGCACCAACTACCACTGACCTGGAAGTGCACTTGACCACTGTCAGGTAGTAATTCCACTTTTCTGCCCTGTTCTCCTCTGTCTGGAATGTCACACCATGTTGTGGACTTAACCTTTCTTTTTTGGATGTTTCATTATCTTCTCATTTTGCCAGCTATGCATTCACTCCAATATATGTATGTGTTTGTGTGCACGCATGTGCATGAACACACACACATATACACACACCCCAAAGGGTTGTTATTAACATTGGCAATGAAGAGGAAGGAAGAGGAATAGAGCCTCATGCTGACTGACTGGCAGGAGGATGGAAAGCCAATTACTCGCTCTTTCTGACTACAACTTCTGACGTGATGCTCTTCGCAGTAAAAGCTTTAACAGGCTGCACTTTAAATATTTTAGCAATTTGCCCAATCAGATTTTGCTCTCACCGGCTGAAGCCCTTTAAAGATTCAGCAGCATGTCACTTCAGAGCAGATTGACTACCAAATGCCCACATCTGGAATACATGATTCCAATACTAAACAACACCCTCTCTCCCTGCCTTGACAACTGTATTTGCACTAACTGTCCAATGACGTTCTTCCCACCCCCACTTTCATCACCCCCCCCCCCAACTGCAGCATTCTTTGGATGAGAGCTTCTCGCTCAGATGCATCTTAATAAACTCATCTTGAATTCTCAGGGCTACATCCACACCCTCTTTCCTTGTTTACTGATGGAAAAGGAAGATGCTTCTACAGAAACCTCCTCTTCAGTGGGCTCATAGAGCCTCACTGACAATCTTTAGAATTACAATATTATCAGGCAGGTCTAACAAGCTTAAAAGCATAAAATATAGGTTCTTGCATTTTAGGTCATATCATCATCCTGATTTCTATCTCTGATATTGATGCTGTGCCTAACTTTGGGGAGATCATTTGGATACCTACAACACTGATTACATATAATTAGGTCAATGTCCCAGGTATACTACTTACCCTGTCAGTGGAGCTATCTTCCTTGAATGGTATTGTAAATTCAAGGCAGAAAATATAAATAGGTTGAAATTCTGAAAATTTAAAATAAAGTGACTTTATCTTTATAAAGGATCCTTTTCAAGCATCAAAGGGGGGGACTTTACTTAGTTTTAAGTATTTCTCCCTCTGAAATTTCTCTGATAAATCTCATTTCTATGTTCGAAATACAGAGAATGGGACAGCAATCCCTCTGACATTGTCCACAGATAAGAATTAATCTTTTGGGACATCTATATGACCTTACCAATATATCTCCCACCCCACTTAAGGTCAGGAAGCTCTCACTGAGAATTTGCTTTTAGGCTACACCAAATGACAAAGACCAAAGAGGCAAACATGCAAAGTTATGTTCAATGAACATTCTAAATTATTGTAGGAACTGCCATAACTGCTCTTAAAAGAAGGAAAATCTACTTTGGAATAGCATCTTAGTAACAGGGTTGTTGGGAGGTCTTGAGATGTTGTAAACTACCAGGTCACTTTTTAAACACTGAACATGGTCAAATATGCTAAAGCAAGAAGACAGTAGCTGAGCTGGTCACAAATCATGGGAAGTATAAACTTTGACCTTTTTTTCCCCTTTTAAAAGTCTTTAATAGTTCTATAGATATCCACTACCTGTGATATGTGGGTGGACAGAAGTCATCACAGAGAGGAAATTTGAGAAAGTGATCAGAATGAACTCTTCCATACTTTAACTGCAAAAGGATCTTAATAAATGTGTCCTGAAGATAGTCAGATTCAAAGTCTTTTGCCCTATTTATGGAATGGAGAGGAAGAATCCTCTCCAGGTATGAGACCTGCCCTAAATGCAATCAGGATTTAAAAGATTGCAGGACACACTCACATAACATCAGCAAGCAAGCAGATGATCTAGCAAGTCAACCAAAATTCCTTTCAGAAAAATATGTGCCTTGGGAGAGAGGACAGGCATTTCTGTTCCCTATTTTCTGGATAGAATTCATTGTTTGGTAGCAGTGGCCTCCAACCCCCTTAGAAAAGTGAATCTTAGGAAAGTAAATAAGTAAGCCTGCTGATCAATCGTCCCTCAAAGAGGATGAAAAAACCTGATTTTTAAAGTCAAGCCTCATTAACTAGGGTGGAGGTTTGGGGAAACCAACCATGATTTGCACTGGGACATCCAGAAGTTTCTAGGCAATCTCAGCAGCATATGAGGTTACGTACACTCTGTACGTACTACAAGTCTCTCAATATGGCTCAGCTAGTTTAAATATAAGACATTGAGGATTTTCTCTAAATTGTTTGATCTGAGAGCCGTGAAAAATCTCCTTGAACAAAAATATGTCCCTTTCTTAGCAGCCATGGTACCTACAATTCAAACTTTGGTTTCTTTAATCATCAAAGCGTGTACCTTCCTCTTCTGAGCCAGAAATAGAGGGTACTATAATGAGTAAGACACAATTTCTAGTCAAAGAGAGGATGACAAGACAGTAAGAGAGGGAAAAAGTCAGCCAATAGTTATGAAACACTGGGGTAAGTGTTACAGCAAAATGATGTGCAAGATGGTATGAGAAAACCAGGAAGGAAGCCCTTATTGCTTGGTATTTGAGTAACAGCAAAGAGACTTCCTAGAGAAGGTAAGATTTGATCTGAGCCCTGGAAGGTGAGGAAGCACCTCTGCATATTTTAGTGTTGATACACTCATATAACTCAGAAAATTAGGGTACAAAAGAAAGGACTCAAAGAATGGCATGCAAAGCCCTGGTTGGCAGGGTGGGCTCTGGTATTGTCCCAGCAGAGATATGGAAGACTCAGGCCAGGCATGTTAGCTGTCCTGAGACAGCAATGGCTACTAGTGGAAAATGGATTCAACTGATGGAGCATGACTAACTGAAAGCAGACTAGGAGCAATTCTTGGGATTCAGATAGAAGAAAAATCAAGTTTCCAAAAAGGAAGAATGCTATAAAAATGGAAAGTTTTTCAAAAATAAAATGACTTATTTCCCAAGGCAATGGATTTCTCATTATTGAGACATTCCAGAAGAGCTGGGGGTATAAAGGAGATTTGATTATAAATGTGGGGTAAGCCTAGAAGACCTGTAAGATTTGAGGCAGTGTGTTCTCATTGGGGGAAGAAGAAACTAAAAGGATTTTGGAAAGAGTGAACGACTTGTATATCAAAAGGCCAAAGGGCACTGAGTAAGTGAAAAATAGCTGTTGTTGGAACAAAGATGGGAGTTAAGAAGCACTGAAGATTGAGTACTTCATAGTTCCATTAGGGCTAGAACTGTTCTTCATTCACTGAATTCCACTGCCTTGAAGGAAGCTTGGAACTGATTCATTCCAGTAAGATGAAAGTATAACTACTTTAGGCCAGACAGGATAAATTTCTTTACCATGTCTGTTCCTGCAGTGATTTCAAATGCTTTAGGTTGCTTTATGCTGCTGAGAGATCTCTGACATAGGTGAAGAGTGAAGAGGCAGTTGTCCAGAGTAACATCTGCTTCTAAACTAAAGTTTAAGGAATTTTTATTAGTATAAGAAAGGCCAAGAACGTGGCGTGGAGCACAATGACCAGCTCTGCCGTGATCAGGAAAGGCCAGGAAGAATGTCAGGCCATGTGCTGCCATACACGGAGGGCCTTCAGAAACCTGAGAAAAACACCCCAACGTCATTAGTTTACAAAATGACAAAGAACCAGTTCCATATGCACTCAGAAAGTTCCTCAAAGACCGCTTGGTTGGAGCTGAGGACTAATATTTGATGCTTGTCTTTCATGCCTTAATTACTTGATATATTTTCTCAAATCACAAAGTAATCCCAACTTCTTTAAACTACATCGTAATAATTAAAGACTGTCACATACTACTTAGTCAATGTGCATGCCTTATTTCATAGTAACAGAAATTCTATGGGGTAAGGAGCATCTGCTATATAGTTGTTATGGGCTGGACTGTGTCTTCCCCAAAGTCTGTGACTATGAGTGTCCTTAAACAGTAATTATGTTAAAATTGAGGTCACTGAGGCAGGCCCTAATCCATAAGACTAGTGTCCTTACAAGAAAGAGGACATGTGGACAGAGACAAGTGCAGAGGAAAGACACTGTAAAGGTACAGGAAGAAGACAGCAAGGAGAGAGATCTAAACCGAGCCTCCATGGCTACAGAGGGACCCAACCCTGCCAACACACTGATCGTGGACTACCAGCCTCCAGAACTGCGAGAAAACATATTTCTGTTGTTTAAGGCATCCAGTCCTTGTACTGTAGCCCTAAAAAACTAATGCAAGAAGGTGCCTGGAAGAAAAAAGGGCTCTGTTATCAGATATTGATAACCTTCAATATCTGATATTGCTTCACTGATGACCCCAGTTCCTCTTCTTGCACCTTAGATCTCACCTGTTCATAAAAACATTCTGCCACCAGTTCAGGAATACATGGCATTATACAGGAAATACACACACACAATCTTAGGTCAAGAGTTTGGGCCAAGGTTCTTCCCCTCCCCTGCACAACCCTGCGCCCAACATACATATGTAATTAGATCAACTTACAGCCACATGTGAGGATCAATACTGTGACAGTGCTCCTCAAAGATAAGAGGAAGCCTCAACACTAACTAGTTACTTTGTTCAGGTGTCCAAAGGGAGCGCTTGGAGGTGGGCAGAAAACCTCCCATTTCCTTGTGACAAAACAGTCTGGAGTACACTGGCTCCAGCTCCGAATGTCTATCTTCAAGTCTCGACTCATCTACTACCTGTTACACTGGGCGCCTTACTCAGTTTCTTCAACATAAAATACTGGTTTCAGTTCAAAGATTACATGTGTGAAGACATGTTGTTACAGGGCAAGGATGTGCCTGCAATTAGGGCACTATAAGTGCCGTTCAAGTGCGCGGGTAAAAACCCAGTCAGGCAAACCCATTTTATATTAGGGTTGCCCTATAACAATGTCATGCATGCACTTGGCATAAAACCTGACACAGAGCATGCGCTCAAAAAGTGTTATGATAAATGCATTATCATCATTCCTTATACTTTGCTTAGAACCTCCTCATAGCTGTCACATTATTGTGAAAGTAAACAGGGGAGCTAGAGGGGATCAGTAATAAAGATTATTATTATTATTACTTGAGATTATTTAGATTTAGATTCTTTTATTTTTTTTAAGATTTATTTATTTATGCGTACAAGCACTGGGGTACAGGCCAGAGGTGTGGGGGGTGAGAGGATTCACCACAGAGAGCCGGAGCAGAACAGGCAGATCAACGGAAGTACACTGCTGAGGGGAGCAGCGGGCACAGCAGGAGAGGTCTGCTGCGCCATGTGGGTCCCCTCCCTGGCCGGCAGCAGGGATCGAACTCGTGCTGCAGTGGCTGCGGCCTGCTTCATAGTGTGTTGCCCAACCCACTGTGCCACCGGGGAGGCCCGAGATTCTTTTAGATTATTAATATTATTACTTCTGCACCACACTACTGCTGCTATTACTAGTGCATCACAACTGCTGCTACTACTAGTTCTGTTACTACAGCTGCCACTATTACGTCTGCAGCTACTATTACTACTATTGTTGCTGCTACTACTATTGTTGTAACTACTGCTCTGCTCCTACTACTATTACCATTACTACTGGTGCTGTTATGCTAGATAAACACCATGAGTTCAACCCTTGCAGATGTTGCTGTGCAAAAACTTTACCTACGTTTCATGATAACAGTCATCACAATAGCACTTGAGGGTAATTTCTGTTATTATTACCCATTTGTGTGGATGGGAGACAGAGATGGGAGCATAAGTAATGTGGCTAAGGTGGCACAGTTAGTGAGAGGAGACACAGAGCTAGTGAACAGCGAGATCATCTTGACTGGAAGCCTCCCCACTAGTGCTCTCCCACTGGGAGGAGGTAACTGGGTGCCCTTTGTCATCACCATGTGTCGAGCCACAGTCCCTAGCTGCAAACCCAGAGACCAGTGTCACAGGCAATTATGCAGTGAACAGCTTATGCAAATAATCTGTAGAAAATTAACCTAAAAGTCCAAATCAGGATGAGGTGTGAGGAGAGACTCAATAACCCACTAATGATGGGTGAGCTTTTGCCATGTCCCAGTCTCTGAAGGTTGGAATACGCACATTTTTATAACAACCAAGGAGCTCCAGTGAGTTAAATTTTTCATATCTATGCTTCTTGAATCTCAGCTCACACCTCCAAAGTCCACAGCTAGAAATTAAGCCTGCCTGACTTCAAATAAAGCAACGAGGAGGAGGAGGATCGAGGATAGTTGTTTTGAGGGTTTGCAGAGCAAGGAATGGCACTTGCTATCAATTAATCTCAGGAAGTGAAATAAATGCCCTGCTACAGCAGAAACACAAAAAGCTTGCCTTGAAGACAACTGCCTAGAGCAAACCACAAATCCCTCTTCTAGCAAACCTGCTGTGAGGAAACTGGCATTATATTCTAAGGAGCACAGTTCCCCTAACAGGCAAATCCAGCTTTTTCTGTGGCTCTGAGTTCAACACTCAACTTCAGAAATTTACATTAAAGTACAAGCAACCAAACCAAGAAAAAAAGTTAGGAGAAAAGAAAGGCAAAACATGGTTTTCAAATTGCACCCTCTTTTTCCTGCTTGATTTCCAGAACCTCATTACTCATCACAAGATAAAGCTTTTCCCATCTTTACAGCCATCTCATTTAGATGGAGGCTGCCTCTGCAGTGGTCACCTGGGGAAAGGAGACTTGCTACCGTGGGCGTGAATTTCCTCTTTGTGTAGGCCTTGCTTCGCTGTGGCAAATACTGACTTTGAGTATAGTGTCAGGCAGCATAGCAGGGGTGTAGGGACATTTATGAGTCCTCACATTTTGTCCTAAATGTTCCCCTCAGAACTGTCTTCCTTAATCACCACAAATATGGACAATGTTTGTTTTTTTTTTTCCTGAGAGTGCCAAAGAAGTGTCCTTTCAGTGACCCCCTAATGAAGCTCTTTCAGAGATAATAATTTCTGTATCTGCCCCATCCACTAGAAAGCAAACTTCTTGCAGGTAGGGAACTCCTAATTTATATGTCAATGTATTTCAGAACCCAGCAGAGGCCATCAATACATTACCAACTACCAAAAGAAACTGATGAATTATGGCTACAACCTGGTGAAAATTCAACTGGCCACAGAGATTCAGAGGACCCCATGGAGACCAGAAAATGGACCCAGTAGGAGCCCATTTACTTTTGATATCTTGCAACAATTTGTTTTGGGAACAACTTGGGTTTATTTCCACTTTATAGGCACTGGATCTGAAAGGAGACTGAAATATGTCACTAACCACTCATACTACCTGGAGAGGGCCTGGAGTCAGCGGCTATAACTGATCAGCAGGGAGGACTTAAGTTTAATGGTAGTCAAAACAGATGTTCTTAATTAAGCAACTATTTAGTGCTCAATGTTGTCTGCACATTTCTGCAAGAAGGGGCCCTATCATGCCGGGCTTCTCTCTCTCCTGATTCATGTAAGTGATGGTGCTCAAATTGTGGCCACTCATCAGCTAAATCAGCAACCGGGAGCTTGAGAGACCTGTCAGTGATTAAGCCTAGCCCATCCTGCCTTCTTTGCTGATGCCCAGTGCAAGTATGGTAGAACTGTGAGTGTACTTTGTCCCAAACTCTGACTCGACTCAGGCTCTCTTGCCTGAGCAAGAGAGTTCTATTACTAGAAGTTTCTATTACTAGAACCTTTTAAGCTGGCGGTGCTAATAAAACCACCCTATGAAAAGTGTGACTCAAAAGAGAGGGAATGAGGCTTAACAAGCAGATTGAGTTTATTTCACTTAATGATCAGTTAATGCCCAAGAGGATAATCTGTTTTCCTCAAATTGTATTTCCCTCCCATTCAGAACATGAATATCTAACAAATATTCTCTGGATCTCATGACCTGAAGCTCCCCTTAGAATGTTCAACCTCTCTGTTTCTGGTGTTGTCAGTTACCTGTGCTAGCCCAGCTGGAAGCCATCTTTGTGTAACCGTCTATATGATACACCCTAAGTAAGTCCTCAAGGCCCAAGCTACTCTACCTCACTCCAAGTCTATCTTACTCGAAGTCTTCCAGCTCCTCGAGAAGGAGGAGAAGCATCAGCTGATGGAATGTTGTGTGTCCTTGGCACACTGTCTAGTCTACCTCTGATCTATTATTCTACATCAGGCCCTGAATGGGTTGGTACCCAAAGGACCTTCTGAGAGGGTGGGGTCGGTTGTAGTGCCTGCAAGGCACAGAGCAGGTTGTAATCAATGATTCCAGCAGATGGGTCAAGGAGGAGTCCTGGAGCCCTCGGTGGCTTTTCCAGGATTTTATCGCATCATTATATCAGAGACAACCAGGTACACGGTAGGCAGGGGGTCAGGGAGCCAGGAGGCTAGCAGGCTTCCTAGCCACCAGCAAATCTCACTCTCTGGGCTCTCTAGCTTCTTGTGTCTCTGCTACTGCTGCTGCTTCTCTCCTTCTCTCTGTTGCTTCTCTCTCTCTCTTCTCCTCTTGTGTCCTCATGACCTCATGTCTCAGCTCAGGGGTGTCCACCTGCGCATGCCCACACCCTCTCTGAGGTGCCCATCATTAGGCATGTGTGCAGGACCACAGGTGTCCATCATCGACACCAATAGCGGGAGGGTAGAAAAGCCTGATCACTTTTCCACTTACCCTACATTGGTCCCTTCTCTTCATACATGTAACAGGTATCTTGGGAAGGTGCAATTGGAAAGTTCTAAACTCTTCCTTATCCTGCCATCCAAAACACAAGTTATGGTACTAATCCCTCAAAAACATGCAAGCCTATGACAGGCAAAGGTCTCCATGACCGGGTGCTGGAATACTGTCATATACGCTGAGATGCCTTCAACTCAGTTTTGCCGCTCTCAGGACCCCGGGTGCAGCCACACCAAGCCACTGAGGCCCAAGCACTGTGCCCTCTTTCCTCCATTGAGCAGGACGGTGAAGTATTCATAGTGGGGACTCACAGCTAAGTTCCCTGGGTCCAAATCTTCTTAATCTAAAAGTCTAGATTTACTAGACATTATATCTCTGTGATTCACCTTCCTTATCTATAAAATAGGTGAGAGAGAAATAGCCAGGAGTCAATGAGCTCACAGGTCTAATGCTCTTGAATGACACCTGGCACCTGATAAACCATGAACAAGACGGGGTAAGGGGATAAACAGAGAATTCTTCTCATCATACAGGACTATGTTCAATGAAACATTAACCATGCTCAATCTTCCCAACCAGAGGCAAGTCCAGCTCTCTGTTCACGCAAACCATACAAGTAGATGTCCAAGCTATTTCTGCTCCATTTGGTTGTATGTGTATGCCTGTCTCCTGCATTAAACTGAGTGTTTTCAAAGACAGGGTCCTACTCTGATCCATCATACTTTAGACCCCTCAAGGTCTTTCCCTAGCACCTTGATAAAGTAGGTTCTTAGTAAATATTTGCGGGCTTGGAATTAATTTGAGAAAAGGAATGGAAGCAGACAGCTAAAATGTATAGACTTTTGGCACTACTGCAGGATATAGTGAGAGAGCCCCGACATACACTCTATGCTATCTACCCACTGGAGACATAGTCTTAGCATCCAGAAAGCACTGGGGAATGCAGTTGCTTGAAGGTGGCTGTGCGATGAATGGAATGTGACTGTAGCCAGGGAATCTGCTTCACCTGCAGTCAGAATGACGTCCTGTGTACTTTTTTCTAGAGACTTTCTAGAGAACTTTCATTGGATGTGCACAGGTCTGTGAGGCCTCCAAAGTAAGAACCCTTAACTTAGTTATTTACAGTCAAAGTTTCTTGCCCTGTTGGGGTCTTATAACCAAAGAACAACACAGCTGTCTTACAAGCAAAAACCCACTGAAGTAGGGAGAACTGGACAATGGGTGCAGTTTCCAGTGAAAAACTGGAGAGATCCCTTAAATAATACCATGTCAAAAGGCCAACAAGGAAGATGAGTAAGAGACCTGGGACCCTCCCATTGCCTGCTCCTCCTCAGGTTGTGAAGCCAGAGGTTATCTGTCATGAGACAGACAGCCTGGCTTGGAACGCAGGTGCTCATCATCTGGCTCAGCCTGGCTGTGAGGGTTGTTTTCTGTCAGGGTGACTAAAAAACATCCTGCATCATGATTCTGGCACAAAAAATGAGGGTGTTCACCTAATGCCTGTGCAGAGAGTTAAGTGACACCTAAAACCAGGATAAGCCTGATACCAGAAGAAGAGGAGTTAGAGACCATTAGTGCAGAACACAGCAACATCACATGCAGGCAGAGATTTTGCAAGGAACCCTCACACAGGAGACTGTTTTATTTGCAGAAGCGACAGAAGTGGTAAATTAAAGCCCATCCTAGTCCATCCTGAGCTGTCTGATTTCTCTTGGAACTATTCCTATCACTGTCCATAGGCCACTAAAATCTGCCCATGTTCAGAATGATTGATCCTGCTCAAACAGCAAGCCACAAACTGACGTCAAGAAACCCACTTCAAATAAGTCAGTAGCTTCCTTTATGGATTTTTCAGGTCATAAGGAATAGGACCTACAAGTCCTACATTCTGTAGAGTAGAAAGGGAGTGCTTGAAGAGGTGGGGGCACCTGGAGAAAGCACAAGCTGCTGCAGGAGCCCCTCTGTCTCTGTCTGTCAACAAGAGGGATCTAGCAATCGTAGGTCCTGGCAACAACAGCACCAGGGCCAGATATTCAAATCCAACCAAATTTCCTACAGCTTCTTCATTCCTACACTGCAAGTGAAGGAAAATAGAGAGGATCGCCTGTCTTCGCCCACACCTCAGACAGAGTATGAAGAGTACCTGAATGCAGCAGCTCACAAGAAAGAAGTTTCTAAGACTTTCTGACTTGTCTTGGGACAGTCAATCCAGTTCAACTGGAATTGAGACCAATGCGGCTGGTGGGGGAAAGCAAATTGGGGACAGCAGCAGTTGGCCATAGCAGCAGCAAAGGTGCATGGAGTTTCTAGCTTGGCAAATTTCAGCTCACCACCTGACCCTCGTTTAGCAATTCTGATGGGCCATGGAGCAGACAGCTCTAGCCCAGGATGACTGCCTCCCTCAGCCCCTCTCCGACAGGCAATGAAAGCAAGACCCACTTTGAAAATTCTCCCCCATCATGCAAACTGACATAGGCATGCTTTTCAAAAACCCACAGCCAATCTGTTGATCATTACTTATTTACTAAGGCCTTCGGGCAGAAAGTCCTGTAGAAACCATACTTGATACGGTATATACCAGCTTTTTCTGCTTGTGGAAAAAAAGTCCCCCCAAGGCTACCTCAAACCATCACTTTCTATTGCACATAAAATGTAGCGTGTAACACTAAAGTATTTAATATATATGGTATAATATATCTACAGGAAAGGCATTTGTGTAGAAGTATGTTACCCTGGATTTGGTAATTTGATGTTTTGCTGAAGGCTACGACTTAAAAAAGCTTCCACCTCGTACAGAAGACCTGTCATCCTGGTACCCAAGAGCCAACAGAATAAAGAAGTACCCTTAAGCAGCAAAACTTTGACACAGCTTTGAAGCATATGAAAACAGTATAACTCCTCAGAATTATTATTACTCAAGATCAAAGAAATGAGCCATACTTTACATAGCAAACAGGGACAGGGAATTTGGCTCCAAAGGTTTCAGATTTTTCAGACTTCTCTTTATTTATTTATTTGGTTCTCTAAATTTAGGCAAAAGAAAGCGCCTGGGCTTTTTGCTACTTTAAATGGATAAAACTATTAGCATTAGATAAGGCGATTACCTAAAGGTGAGTAAATAGGAAATGAATGCTAGCACGACAACTGGCATCATAAAAAATGAGGAGCTTGGCAGTTGGCACATTTTATTCCTCCCCATAAACTGTAAACAAGCATGTAAATCAGCAACACCCGAGCAAGGCTGAGCAACGGGGGGAGGCACAGTGCTGTTAGGCAAGCATTTAACAGAATCAGTGATCACAGCGGAAGAGGACATGGGGCTGGGCCAGTCTTCCAGGGGGAATCGATGTCCTCCACTCATGGAGAAGACAGTCCCTGCCTATTTCTTAGAAAAGTGGCTCAGAAAAGTATGAATGTGATGGAGAAGGGCTAAAAAGGAGGAAATTATCATCATTTTATTTCAATCATCAAAAAGAGGAGGTGGTGGATGGCAATGAAAAGAAGGAAGTCAGACCAATATGGCAGACGTCCCCATGGGGCCACCTTTTAGAGAGACCAGCACAAGTCTGAAGTCACTTCTTGCTCACTGAGGTGCTGGAGAGTTAGGATGCTGGTGAAATAAGCACTGTGATGGGTAGATTAATCAAACACAAAAGGGAGATGGAAAATGAAGAGGTTAGGAGGAGGAACCTAGAAGACGCTGAGGAAGTCATTGTCAAGAAAGAAATAAGGAGAGGAAGACAGGGATGGATGGAGGGAGTGGGAAAGGAAAGACAGAGAACAGGAGGGAGAGAAGGAAAGAGAGAAAAAGGGCACACATGGTATTTCATAATTAATATTGCTTTTAGCTTGAGCAGAACTGAATTACTTTTTAACTTTGCTTTGGCAAGTCCACAGATTATTAGGCTTTTTTTTTATGAGTCAAGATCAATTAACAGAAATTTGATTTCAATCGACAGGATAAAAAGAAGGTAATCTTCAGGTTCAGTTTTGATTGTGATGATACATCTCACATATGGCCTTAAGTACAGAAAACAGTCCTCGGAGGGACTCCCGCAGAAAGAGACTCGCCGCGGGCAAACTAACCACACGGGTTCCTCTGATTGGTTGTCGCCGTCATTAGTGCCACTGCTGTTTAGGAACTACACACAGACAGGACATGGTGACAGCTAAGACTTTAAAGCCTATGTATTTTTCAAACAGCTTTTCAAACTGTTTTTCATGACAGAATTTTTTCAGCTCTATCATTAACTGCTGACAAGCTGACAGAATAAATACTCCAGCCTTTAAGAAGCCATCTAACGATCTTGTCCCCTCCCCCTCCTGGAGCTGGCTGGGAAGGGGGAGAAGGGGCAAGGAGAGGAAGTGAAGGAGCTAGAGAGGACCCAGTGACTGCAGCCCCTCTGCTTACCTCGTCAGCTTGGGCGAGGAGCTCGGTGAGTTCCGCATGCCTCCGTTTCGTTGCTTTTTTTTTGGTGACAGCGTTGATGGCTGCTCATCTTCAACTGGAAATACAGGCAGTTCATGAGATTATGAACAGTTTGAGGCAGGTTGAAATACAGGTACGATATCAAAGGACACACACTCACGGCTCAGTCATTCAGTGGGAACTCAGGGCTGCGTTTTAGGGCCCAGCGACAAAGACCAAATGAGTTAGTCAAAGAGGCCAGTTTAGAAAGGTGAAAGTGTCACCTCTTTACACTCCAGCATATGAACATGCACTTTAAAGAGACTAGATTAACAGTTTGTAAACACCCTGCCATGGAAAGAAAAGAATCTGTGATAAATCTGTATGCAATATATATATATATACATATATATATATACATACATATATTTGGGAACACTCGGTAATGGTAATTATTCTTAGAGTTAATTTTGGTTACTTTGCTTTGCCGAGTTATCAGTGGGTCTCCTCATAACCAAGATCAGAAATGAAGTTGTATGTGTAATAGGAGCATAATAGCTGAGAGCCTGCTGCTTCTGCAGATGAGCCAATTTAGCTGGCTCCTAATCCCAGCACACCAGAGAAGGAGCCTTGGAGAGAGGCAAGGACTCGAGGCCTTAAGAGTCAATGTTTCAATCAGTCTGGGACTGGGAACATTGGGCATGCTGGCTCAAAAAATCCCAACATGACTCAGCTCTTGTCCTTCCACCTCCCAAGAGGGAGGGCACATGAGGGCCATGCACACAGGGTCTTAATTGATTAAGACAGGACAAGGCTGCGAATTTGGAGAGCCCTAGGCAGGAAAAGAGCATCCAAATGAAGAAGGAAGTTGCCAGTGAATGATATCTCTTGATATCTCTGATGATGTGGACAGGGGCAGGGAGGGAAGGCAGTGGAGGGGATTGGAAACCAAAGGCTGTCTCCCAAATGTCCACACCACACAGACCGCTAAGCAATGTGAAGCTCTGTTCACAAACAACACAGCACACTCTACTGCTTTTGCCCAAAGACACCCACTAATAAGCTTTGTAGCTGTATTAGCCTGCATCATGCTTCTTTTTAAGAGAGCTGCTTGATAATTAGCAGATGCGTGCCCGGCCTGTCACCCAAGGGCATCGGCAGCAAAACTCTAGTCCTCTCCCACCCCCACAATTCAGGCTAAGCTGTAATGTCAAGAAAGAAAAATAGGATCCTCAGATTCTTAGAGTTGACAGCGACACAGACTGGGAGGGAGTACCCAGGAATTCAGAATGCACAGCAGATACCTTAAAGCTAAGTAAGAAGAGAAATATTAGCAGTGATGACATCAAAAGAAGCTTCAAATAGTTAACTATGACCAAATATTATACAGGGGAAAAAATACCATCTCAGCTACTTGAGATTCTCTAGAAAGACCCATGTTAGGACATGCACTATATGACATTTCCCCGAAGTCCTAAATAAATTTAGTATGTTACAATACACACTTTCAAGGGGCCATATCCAACTACCCTCCAAACCTGCTTCAAAGCTTCACACTTGGGAAACTCTCCCACTGTCTGGGGTTATCTAAATTCTGCAAAGGGAATAAGAATGTGTTTGGAGGTGAAAGCAACACCAGAAGAAATGAAGGCCACAGAAGCACCTGTAGAGGCCCCCAGTCCACTTACTCTACCACCTGCTGCCTGCCCCTGCCCTGCACATACACCTCGTCCCCTGAGGCCCTGACTCTGGCTGCCACCGTATCAGTCACAAGGACTCCAGGCAGGGACTGCGTGGAGAGGAGGGTATCGCATCTTATCAGAAATGAGTATCCACAGCAAATCACACAGAGACTAAACAGCACTTAAAAGATTAAAGGAAATAAATACAGCCACATAAATGGTATTGAAAAAAATCACTTCGAGCTGATATGCATCTCCAGGCAAGCAAACAGGCACCTGAGCTTGACCTAAATTCATCTTCCTTTCACAAGCTAGGGGCCTTGGGTGTCCCGGGCTATAATGTAGTAGAAAGGGAGGGATGGAGTGGGTTGTGTGTATGGGGGGGGGGGGGAGAGAGCGAGCGAGAGAAAGAGAGAGCATGCACGTGTACGTGCTTTTGCACTTCCCTTATTTTAGAATGGCACAGAAAATCTTGCACTGACTTCTCCCACAATACCTGGTGACTGTTAAATACACATCACTTGTCGGGCTAAATAGCGTGTGTGTTTGTATGGATGCAACTAAATGAGTCCAGTGGGGAGACTAGTTCTGTGCTCTTTCACACCAGACTTCATACAGTTAACAAAATCTCCAAAAAGTTCTTTTAACTAATCTAGTCCACTATGGCTACTTTGTTAAAGCCACCATTTGTTGCTGTGGATTTCTTCAGTTGTGCAATGGGACTGTATTAGCCTGAATAGAAGTCACACTCATGGGCATCTCCTGTTGGATCCTTTTCCTTAAATTTTGTTTCCCATTTGTACCAGGACTACAATAAATAAGTCTCTTCGATTAAATGCCCATTATTCTTACACCTTGTCACTGTTTACCTGCAGGGATCTTCAGATGGGTGACTTGCAAGTTAATGCCTGTTAGCCAGCTCCAGGGAAACACACCTAGTTCTGTCGCTAAAGTTATGCCTCCTTGCATGCAAGGGAACTATTTATTTTCATTGCAATTCAGAAAGATCATCCATCATAATCATACTGCATTTAAACTGGGATTTGTTCTTTTAAATGAAACTTGTGCTCAAAGGTTTCCTCCTGCACTCACAGCCTGGAAATGCAGATCTGTTCCCTGAAGAGATGGGGGGGAGTGTCTCCAGCTTAAATATATGAATGCCGTGTAATGGAGACCATTACATATGGCTTAGATCCCACGAGAGAAGCAGTGATAACTCCTTTCTCATAAGTAGGATATAAACCATATTTAATTATTATCCTTTATATGGATTCTATCAATTTCCGCATATTTAAAGAAAGCAGATCTAGGAAAACTTTTAGTTAAGCTATAAAATATCATTTTCAATTCATAGCTCCTGTGACTACATGAGAGGAATAAAAATTGAATTAAAGGAGAGACAAATTTACTTACTATCACGAAAGACACACATACAGAAGTAACGGGCCACTACCTCAGACCAGTGCACCTTTACAGATTCATATTTAATTTACTTTTCAGCTAATTATAACACACCTCTGTCTCCAGCGTTTTTGTTTGCATCATGCTGTGGAAGTCACATGAAGATATGATCTTTTAAGGGAAACTGACTTACCAGTTTCTTTAAAACACAAACAAGTTCAGGAATCCAATGTGGAATTTTTATAGGAGCTGAACTCCATCCAGTCTCCAAGTACTCATAAAATTCAAGGGCTTGTTTTTGCACATCCCTAAGTATAACACTTAATGTGCTGTTGTAACTTCCCAATGCTTGCTTGTTTAATAGGCACTGAATCTAACAGTTTTACAGTTGGGGAAGACTCAGTGCTAGAAAAATGTCAGGCAAATCTAATGAGGCTTCAGATCCCGTAGTCTGCGCTAGAGTTTAATTTAAAGTTACAATGATGTTTTAACATGTTTGCTTATACTTGACTAAAGAGGATTCATTATTTCAATGACATAACCTCCAGACAATGTTCTGGGAATTGATTTAAGATGTGGTGGTAATTCCAACAGCCTTAATGCAGAGTTGAACATCTGTAACAACATTTTACTCGACTTTTCATCAGCATTCTGTTTTCAAGCAAAAGCAAGGCAGCATCTCCCAGAAACACTGGCCAGAACCCCAGGCTTACTTCAAGATGATCATATGTTTTACTAGATTTTTTTAAAATAAATCTCTTTCTTTATTGGCTTAGCTAGCGTGCACACACTGTGCTGAGGTTCACCATTGTCTGGTTGTGGGAACTTTGAGTCAAATGGGACAATAATTCCAACTTTGACTCTTTCCAAATCGTCCACTGCTGGCCTGGGATGGACCCCTGCTCAGTCCAAGACTTGGGCACATCCCTGTTTTCTCAACAGGGTTCGGGGCAAGATGCCCTTGGGGACTTGAAGGTGAATTTGTTGGCTGGAGTTAAAAAATAGTTCAAAGCAAATAAACGTGGAAACGTAATAAAAGGCAAACAACCCATAAACATGAGTCAACTGGCTATCTCCATTACATTATTAATCACCACATCTGGAGAAACCCACATCTGCACACATTTAGCAGGTCATTAGCAATGTCATATTCACACTGGAATCACTCGGAGTAAGAGGCATGCAAAGTGGCTTGGGTGCAAAGGTATCTAGCTCACAGAGCTTCCAACTGAAATCTTGAGTGCGTGGCTAGTTTTGGGGTGGGGTAGTTTTAATTATTGTTTATGTTTTTTTTATGGGTTTACTCTTTGGTAATTTTCTACCCAACAAGCTACATGCAAGCTGAAACCCAGAGTAGAACATCTTTTTTCTTCAAGTGAGTGCAGCGTGTTAAGTAGAACATGGGGCAGTTACTAAGAGTAGGGTGGGTTCCAGTACTCCTTCACCTGGCTCAGTCACAAGCCGAGAATTGTGAGTCGCCATCTTGAACTCAAATGGGTCTTTGAGATAGCGTGATCTAGCTCCAACCTTGACTGCCAAACAACAATAAGAAAAGAAAACATGGAAATCAACCCCTGGTGAAATTTTCATTAGAAAAGTTCCAAGCCAGTTTTAACATTGAATAGAATTATTGCTTTAAACAGAAGGGTGACTTGGGGCCTCAGAGATGATTTGCAGGGTTTTTGTTTTTTCTTTTCTTTTACCATGATCACTTCTTGAAACTAGTTTTGCTGTGTGCTTGTCACCAATGTCAGAAGCCAATCTTGTTTGTGAACTAATTTCCAAAACCCATAGGCTCCCTACCCCCTCATAAATACACAGGTATAGAACACTCAGTTGAACTCCAGAACCATGAGCTCCTGAAGCCAGCTAAAAAGCATCCTGCTGAATAATCATTATATGTCAAGTCATCAACCCTCAAAGCTAGACTGTGTTCATCTCAAACCCCTGGCTTGTTTCCCAACCCTCTTGGTTGGGTATTACCATCTAACTTGTATTAAATGCTATGGGTTTACTATTTCTAAGCTATCTATTCATCAGACAGTCTGGGCTGGCTAACTCATACAACGTGGCCATCTATGACTACTCCTTGGATGGCAGTGCCAATGATATCTGTTTTCCAAGGCAGGTTCCTATCTTGTCATTGCAGACTATCCGAAATCTGGCTGCCTGTCACACACACCGGACCTGTGAGGGGGTGTTTATGCTCCTTCATCGGTGAGGAGAGACAACCCGGATAACAAATGCCAGATAAATCACCCACACTGTGCTTTTGGTGTTCCCACCATTACTGCTTAGGAACACTTGACTCATTTCGGGATGAAGCCTGCAGTGGTGGTGGTGGGGGGGGGGGGTCACGTACTCAGCAGTGAGGCTGAATAGCCAGGCACAGCTGGGCACAAGAGGCAAGTTCTGTGCCTTGGAGGGTCAGAGGGCAGTTCAGTGACAGAATATGGAGGAATTCAAGTGGGTGATCCCTTGGAATGAGAGTTTCTGGCCAGGCCACCTTGGGATAACATATATCCCCAAGAAGTTTGGTGAACATTTCAGTCTTATTGACAAGATCAATCCACAGAACTATGTTTTCTAAGATCATGATGAGTAATAACAATACACAGACAATGAAGACAACAAGAGCACTACCTCCCCAAATCCATGCCAACAATATCTCAAACATAAAGCATATATATAACTCTATAATTGAACAATTGCTTTATCAGGCGGGGTAATTTCACAACTCTGGCTGAAAGGAAGTACATTTATTTGGTAAACCTAGAGGATAGATGTAGAAAAAAAACCAACAAATCTGTCATTATATGAGACAAAGAAGGAAAAGTATCTCCAATTGGCTCGCTGTGCCCTGGTACAGACACAGGAACACCCCCTGCAGGAGGCTGAGGGGGGCAGGGCTGGGAGGCTTGTTGGAGATTGTTCATTTCTGGCTTTTGTGGAGCTAATAGGAGAATGGGGAGGGAGACTTGAAGGAACAATAGGTTATGTAGAAGTTAATCATAGGGTATATTTCTGGCTCTATTCACTGCCTAGGAAACCTGAATAGTGTAAGTTTGAGTCCATCAACACAGAATAATGAAAGAATTCAGCTTCTACATGGGAGAGAAAAAATACTACATAAATATATTAACAGAATCCACATGACCTGGACTGCACTGCTCTCTATAGAGAGGGCGCCTCTAGAATCAAAGACAGTAAGTAAGAAGCAGCCTCCAAGCACGTGCCCCCTCGCCATCTCAGACTATAAACCTCACCCTGGTAACAGTCCTGCTACCATCAAAGTCCTATTTGTCTGGAATCTCAGCTCATGTATCTTCACCAAGACTTGACCTGCTGTAACAACTTGCCCAATGCTCTGGCTGCTCAATATTTGGTAGAAAATTCTTTTTGATGATCTGATTGCCTTTGGCTCTTTCTTTTCCTTTTTTTTTTTTTTTCCTTGAAATAAACTGTCTCTATCACTTCAAGGGCAAAGAGAAGTCCAATCCAAGATCACTAGGTATTAGTTTCTCAGAAATAAGACACAAAGATGAACACTGGAATTCCAAAAGCACATACAAAACTGAAATGAGAAATAAAAGCATCTGCTAAAGTGGTTGCTATGGAGTTTGGAGATTGGGAAAGTAATAGGTGATAGCAGATAACTTCTACTCTGAATCAAACTGGGGGGAAATTATACAGGATTCCAACAAAAAATAACAGCTTCTCCACTGTCCCCTCTTTCTCTGCTCCCACTCTGGACTCCAAAAAGATGGTGAAGGCTTGGGGGCCAAGGTAGCAGACACCTTTTTCATGGTGGCATATGCAGCACAGGTTTATGGAGGACACATTTCAGAAGAGGGGTGAAAGCTCCCAGGTCTCTGGCACCCCCAGCTGTCATCTTCCTCATTCTATTTGTCAAATTCAGGCCTCAACAAGCTAAGATCTAGAACATATTTTTGGACAGCCCATAAGCTTAATGACATTTTTCACATTCTTAAATGGTTGGAGAAAACAATCTAAGAGGAATATTTCATAGCACATTAAAATGATGGAAAATTCAAATTTCAGTGGTCATTTGTCATTTGTGTGCCTATTTTCTACAGCTGCTTTTGCCCTATCCTGTCAAAGCTGAGTGGGCACCAGGCACACCCTGGGGCCACGAAGCCTGGGGCATTACCTAGCTGACCCTGGACGGAACAAGCTCAGGGTCCTCACCCTCTTGTCACACGTCCCAGCTTCCCAGTTGTCAGAAAGGACAGCGTTCTTTGGGCTTTGTTTCACATCTCATAATCTGCCCCAATAACCAAACCCAGACTCACTTGAAGTGTAGATTTGGGGGCCACAGGAGAGACAGGGGTAATTCAGAGACTCACAGGAAGTCCTCCCCACCCAACCTGCCTAGAGGCCTGCAGGACCCTAGGGCTATGGCCATGAGTCAGATGAGCTCCTTGCCATCTCCCTCCAGCTGGGTTACATCTACCCACCTCGGAGAAACCCTGCACTTGGAGAAACAAGGCAAAGCATGGCTACCATGAGCAATTTCTGGAAGCTGCCAATGAGATCTGCAAGTCCACCAGCGAGCACCCCATCCCAGACAACAGATTAACCATTAGACCAGATCTGTTGAAAATATACAGCTTCAACCTTTCCCCAGCTAGCTCAGAGAGATACACAGATGATTATTTCAACCGTCAGCTGCCGCATAGATTTAAACCCCTGCACAATAACTCCTGGATTCATCTGCCCCTTGTCAAACTTGCACAGCTTTCGTTGGAGGATACGTGGTGTGGCAGTTTCACTGTGAATCCAGAATGATCCAGACGGCTGCTGTCTCTTTGTTAACAGGAAGCCAAACTGATGAGTTTGTAATGCATTTCTTATCAAAGGTAGTTTCAGAAAAGAAAATGTGCCCCATCGGTTTGGCTGGAACTTCACATCTACTACATTATGACCTTAATCAGAACATCTCTGTTACTTTCAGGAGGAAATGTATAACTCCACATCCATTCCATTAACATCACTTGATGCCAATGAATTATGTATTTATGAATTTATAATTATCCTTTATCCCCACTCCTGCAGTATACTTAATAAAATCATCAGCTGGAGTCTACAAAGCAGTGGGGCTTATTAGATGCAAGCTTGCTGATACAGTTTTTTAACTTAACGCTCATCTTTTTGAGTGTTGTGTCTGGAACAATCATCGTGAATACAGGGATTATAATTTCCAGCTCATACATTTAACAAAGACAAAATGGACTATAATGGAATTGATGAAGCCTGTAAAGGAATTCTTTTTCTAATATGGTTTATTATCACCCAGTAAATTTGGACTCACTGTAGGACAAATCGAGAGAAATCTATTGATAGAAATTGCCTGTCAGGTACTGAACATTGTTCTGGCACACTGAAGCTGCTCCCAGTGGCAGACACTGCCAGTTACCTGCTGGCCTTACTGTTATAACCTTACCCCCCCAAACCTGGTAAAGTCAGTATTTAAATGCCAGCCACTAAAAGAGCTATTTGTACTGTATTTTAAAGCTGACATTTTGTTCATCATGGATGCTTTTCTTTTGCATTTTGATTTTATAAAAAATATTGCCTTCAACTATCTTTGATCTTGATCACTGAGGTATCTCATGCCCCATAAATTTGGAAGTGCCTCCCTTGCCTCATTCTTGGCCTACCCGAGCCCGGACCATCTCTCAAGGTGTCCTCATTGTTGGTTTTGCCACTCTGCATGTCTTTCAAAGACACTAGCGGAGTCTGCATCTGAAGATGTGTCTACAGACCCTTGGTTCAGGACTGGACAAGGCAAATCTAAAACAAGAGTCATTTCCTTTGATCACTTCATGCTGTTTGCATGAAATTGTTAAAGAAGACCCTGGCGAGAAAGGTTTCCTTGTGGATTTACAAATTGTCAGACAGCCAAAGGAGTGGAGAAAAGATGCTGCTGTCTCAGGAATCTGAGACTTGCCACCTGCCTAGGGTGAGAAACAGAAAAGAGAGGAAGGGTCAGGTCTCCTTAGGACTTTGTTTCATATATCACATCAAATTCTGCTGGTTCACACAGGGTGGGTTTACATTTCCACTTGGGGGCAAAAGTTGTTATTAACTTCTGTGTTTTGGCTCGGATGCTACCTTCCTTCTCTTTGTCTTTTTCCTCCCCCTAAACAGCTTCAAGAAAACACGCCTGGCAGAAAATGTCAATCATATTTTCATTTTGCTGTTTACATTTTTTTAGATGAATGCTTGCCCCAAGTGAAGCTGTTATTGGTAAACCAGTCTAGAATCTAATTGTGTGTATGTGAAACTGTTTTATAAAACATTATATGGGGAGGGACCATTATTGTTATTAACATCATTCTTATTATGGGCTCATCCATAAACACTGTATCTCTCCATTGAAACTTTGTGTCGAGAGCTCCCTAGAATTCTCATATGTATTCCAGATGGTTGCACCGATACTTTCTCTGCAACTCAGATAAAGGTAAAATGCATGGGGCTTTAGTGCAACCCAGGTGCACTGCATGGTCTGATGAAGAATGTTCTGCCAGAACACTTTAGAAATACTGTATGCTTTTAACCTTGGGAGGTAAGGACCAGTGGATTGTGATTTCACACTAAACACTGCATTTAGTATATTTCTTAAGGGCATGGTCACCTTCTAAAGATGTTCTTGCACTATAAAAGTATTATCTGTATTTGACTATAATTTATCCTCAGACACATCCTGGGCAACATTTTAAAATGCTAGTGTGGGGTAGGCCCCTTTCTGGTCAACAGGGAGAACAAGGAGTAGAACGCAGCAGCCACAGGAAGACATAGAAGAATGTTCCAGTCTCACCTCTTTGGGCCCAGGTCCTACGCAGACCCAGAACTAGGGCCCAGGTCTGCTGATTGCTAATCTAGATCATTTGCTTTCAGAATCCTGCCCATGAAAATAGCTGGAGATGAGCTTCAAAAGTCAAATCACCTACCCAAGTGCCAACTCTGATCCTTATTAGGAGTTCGAATCTCAGACTAGTTACTCAAAATCTCAGCCTCACAAGATCTGTTGGTATCCTCACTGGACAGAGGAAGATGCCGAGAACTGTAGATTTTGTGCTGTTGAAAAAGACAAGCAGAGGCTGCACACTGGCAGCTGGAAGAAAGAATACTGTGCTGGATGCCCTGCTCAGCACCCCAGACCCCCCTGCTCGCCTGCAGGATTCCATGCTTGATGCCATCTTTCTGTGTGAAGACTGTTCACTGCATGTGGATTTTGAACATTTAAAGATCTTTCAGAAGCCTGGGTGACCATCCCAGAGGAGTAACTGTGTCATGGGCACACGCTCACCAGCTGGTCAAATACCCACTGTTGCCTGCTATGTCCCCAGCCACACAGCAGGCACCCATCAGTCATCTCACTGTTCCAGGGACACTCAAGTGTGTCATCTTTGAGCCGACTCCAAGCTAAAGGAGATGCCACTACAGGAGATGCACACTGAGCTGCAAGAAGGGAAGAACTGAGATACAGGCCTTGAAACCAACACTCAGGATCCAAACAATAATAGTTGGAAAATTACTTATCTCTAGCTTACTCACCTATAAAATGCAAACACCGTATTTTTCTCATAGGATGTCACACACCATTATTATCTTGGCATTGAGAATCTAATTAGTAAAGCTCTCGACCACCGGGTCATTCACCATAATGTTGATCTGTTTCTTTGGATTTTGTTCTTTCCATTGGGCTTCATGTTCTCTTCTCTGCCTCAAATAACTAACTGATCAACCACAAGCACTGGGTGAGGTTCGCCACCCTCACTCCATCCTCAGCATCCTGTTCAACCAGTTCCTCTGACTGCTATCTCCTACTGTCTCAATGAGCTGCTTAGGTCAAAATAATTAGGCTCTCCAGTTGTCATAAAAACAAGGATAGTGAAAAAATGTTTAAAGGGGCCTCCACTGGAGAAAGCTGGGAGCACTCAGCAATAACAAGTGCAAGTCAGGTAGCAATGAGAAGGAACTCCATTGTTCCCGCTAACTTACAAGAGAAGCAGCCCACCTGGTGGTAAGGGGCTCTTTCCCTTGAATATTTGGTGGGAGGCCATGGGTTGGTGTGTGCATGTGAAGCTGGTGGGAGGGACAGGGGGATGAGGAGAGAAAGGGCCAGTGACTACCCTATTTCTTCCCACCAAGTCTCCCCTGCACTTACATGCTCTATCTGCCCTTTATTTTTATTAGTCAAACTTATTTTTTTTTCTATCTGCCCTTTAAATAAGTTAGCCTGCCTTCTCCAGGAAGTCCTCCTAGATTCCTATAACAAGATTCCTTCTTTCTTTAAAAACCCTTAGGCACTTTCATCTCACACCCCTCTGACACCTTACTTGTGTGTGTGATAATTTGCTTTCTATTTCAATGTGCTATTCCCCAACTGGACTTAGAGGCTGTAATTGACAAATCTCAGAATCTCTCACAGAGCAAAGTACCTGGTAATGACCATAATAAGTAGCTCCCAGGTTTCAGAGAGGTAGCACTGTGTAGAAGAGAAGCTCAGCCGCTGGAGAGGAGCTTGGTTCCAGACTGGACTTGGATCAGCTGTGCGATCTAAGTAACGCACTTCCCCTCCTGGAGAGTTGGCATTAATTAAGTGTAAGAACAACTCAGATTTGTAATGATTCTGAGCTAAATGGTCTCTTCTTGTACTTGACAAATGTCACAGGAGCCAGCCCTGGACTGAAGGCTTCATAACTCTCCAATTACCAATACTCACCCAGTACTTCCTACCAGCCTCAACCCAAAAGCAGTTCTGAGTAAGAAAAGCAGGATTCCTGGTTCAAACAGTTTGGTCTAGTTCAGTGGTTCTCAACCTGCCTTTCACTGAAAGGATTTGGAAAACTTTACAGAACACTAATGCTTGACTCCCACCTAAGACTGATTCAAAGGAATCTTGAAGGTAGAACTGGGGACTGAAGTTTGCTTTTTCTTTACCAAAAAAAAAATTGTTCCCTGGCTGGGACAAGAATATTTATTTGAAGACATGATTGGAGGTTATAAGAGACAGAGACCATAAACCTTTGCATTTCAATGATAGAATTTGGGTACTATTTGGTAATTATCTGAGTTCTCTGAAAGTTATTTTTCCTTCTATTTGAATGTTCAAAGAGGCTAGTGAGTGGACTGCATCTTGGAAAAGCCTATCAAAAAAGCCCTAACTCAGCCACTTAAAAGTTATAAGGGTCCAAGATAAGACACATGCATATATGCATGAAATTCAACTCAAGGAAGCCCTGGCGGTGGTCCAGTTCCTTTGGAGGTCTCTTTTATCCTGGGTGGTGTATTTGAGAAAACAAAGTTATTTAATGCCTTGGAACAAGGCAGTTTCCTCATACTCGGGCCAGGTAAATCCAGTCTTTAGTCGGAGAGGTTTCTTTCCTGTCAAATACTCCAGCTGATCCTGCCCCTTAAAAACAGAACTAGAGGAGTCACCTGGGCTTTAACAAGAAAACTGATTGCACTCCATACTTTGAAAAACATTTTCAACAAGACCAGTGCTTTTGAATGGATTCACAGGGAAAAAAAGTTTCCTCCAAGAATTCACTTCTTGGTTTCACCTAGCCAGTAACACTTCTGATTTTCTGTCAAAGGAATATTAAGTGAATAAAATAAGATGTACATTATGTTGTCTAGAACCTTGGCCTGCATCCCCTCGTCCAGTATGTCTAAGAAAACATTTCAAAACTCAAGAATATTCCTATTGGAGTATCAAAATTTAGGGTTCAAAATTTGAAATTACAAGAAAAACTAAAATACTTGCAATCGAAGTTCTGTATCGTCTAATAGGCAGCATTTAATAATGACGAAATTTAACAAATAAACGAGTCGTGCTAGATGTGTTTTAACTCTCCCCTTCTAGTAACCTCCATAAATCCATCATCCATGCACCCAAGCACCCCGTGAAAAATGACTACTGTAAGTTAGGGGGAAAAAAAAGCTAGAACCAAGAAATAACTATGTCTTAAATTTGTTATTTTAAGATTGGAAAATAGGCTGTATGGAGACAAAGAACCAAGAAAACAGTTTTGCTTGTAGGTTGCATTCTTTACCTAATTAATGAGCAAATTTATGAGTTGATCACCTTTTGTATAAACAATCTTATATAAAATAATACGAAATAAAAACCTCCAACCCATTGTTCAGAAATTTAGTTCTTGCCCGGTATAAAAAGCAGCATTCTTTGGTTAATTTGGATTCTAAATAAATTCTTGATAAAAGAGTATCTCAGTAAAATTACTTTTACAAAGCATATAGGTAAGTCATTAGTGTAGAAGTCACCTTTATGAAAATGTCCCTCTTTATCTGGTATGGAATGAGGACTAGGGAATTATTTGTATATATAAGTAAATGTTTGATAAAAATGGAACTTGCTACATAACAAAAATCAGCTGGTAGAGATCATCCAGTCTTAGGGGTGAGAATCTGATATTGGTTAGTTACCTTTTAAAAACACAGTAACATATTTAATTAGGACTTGATCCAAATGAGCATTAATTCAAGCAAGTGGGATTTAAAGAAATCTTAGCAAATGAAAGACATTGCCTTTGTGGATGTTGATATCCTCAACAAACAAATGCAATTTTAGATATTTGTTTTAGAGGAAAAAGGGAGAAAGAGAATATGAAAAAGAAAAGGCAGAAAGAGGGTGGTAATGCTGAGTCCCTTCAGTTAGATTGTTTCATTTCTAGAAAAGCAGCGCCACCTGCTGGTCCATGAGCATTCCTGGCCCCATGTAGTTTGCCCTCCATCATTTATCTTGCAATCTATGCATAAATACACAGCAGTATTTCTCAACTGCTGTTATACATAAGAATTTTATTACCAGTCGGCAGATTTCTAACACACTGGTTGCAGTTTAATAATCCTCCATTACCTGAAGTATGGGTTATATAAAAAACTAGAATGTTAATTGTTGACAAACCAATTCTAATAAGTAAAGCACTGTAAGTCACCTAGTAAATATCCAAATAAATCAAAAGGGATAGCTTTTTCCACTAACAACATATTATTAAGCACCACAATTTGATCACTTACATTAAAATAATGTTCTTACATTTCAATATACTAGGACATTAAGAAAAATGCATTCTAATATTACTAAGGGAGAGCTTTCATTTACAATTTCGAGGAAAAGATTTTTTGCAGAGAATATCTCCCCTTTCTTTTAAAAAAGTGCCTAAACCAAGGTGTCATTTAGGATTTTTTTTTCATCGAACAGGCTGAGTTATAAATAACTAAGATTACATCTATAAAATGTTATATTTTTTAAATGACTCTCGAGAAGTCATGGAGAATATAAGTCACTGATACAGTGAGCAGAGAAACACTACCTGTCATTTTTTCAGAAAAAGATCACACAAATGCGATAGCAAAGGAACACAATAAAAGGAAGAAACAGGAATGTGATAGGTGACTCTGATTATATCTGCAAAGGAAACTGTGAAATAAATTAACACCCAAGCAACCCACGAAAGGCATATTGTAGCTTCACTTCCAGTGATCACGAGGCAACAGAGAAGGTTAGTGATTTTGTAAAAACAGAAATAAAATGTAGGCTGTGAAATCTGGTGGTGATAACTAATGACCACACTGCTTACAACTCTGATTTGATCTCTAACAGAAAAAAAAAAAAAAAAAAAAAAGTATCCTATAGGAGAGATGTATGCAGTAGGGAGGGATTTTTCACTTGAAATAAATAAACCCCAAATGGGATCAAAGGGCCCTAGTAAATGGAAAATGACAGTTCCTGTGTTGCCCTGATTTGATCTCAAGCAAAACTACCACGCTGATAACATTCCAGTGCTTGGAAGAAGGGAGGTAGAGAGTTCTGGGTTGTTTGGGGAAGGAGGTGAGTGTCACTGCCCATCAACTGATGGAAAGTCTGCTCTAATTTTAAAGCTATTGAGATTTAATCTTTAACAACCACAAAAAGATTTCTCAATGCAGCAACCCAAAGGGCATCCCTTAGAACTCGCACGTGATTTTATTTCCAAAGGAACTGTAACCCCTTTATATTTGGTCTCCCACCTGGGTTGGGACAGACACACCCAGAAGAGCATCAAGTGCTGGAGTGCTTCCTGGAGCAGAAAGTGGCGCCAGCTGCCTACTACAGGGAGCTGGACTAGGAGGATCTCAAGCAGAGGCGGAACGGATCTCGTCTTCCACCTTGACTGGTTACCTCTCCCCGGGGAGAGGCAGGGTTGCCAGGAGCAACCTCAGCAGATATGCTTAGCCCTGTCGAGATTTCAGCTGGGACCTCCCCTGACAGACATAACTCCTAGTGCATCAGGCAGTGTATAGCACAGCAAGACAAACATGCAAGTCCTGCCTTCAGAGAGTGGGTATAGACTCATGTCAGTGAGAAATTCGAATGTTGTTTGGATCAGGAGGGTACTGTGGAACTGCAAGGCCTGGAGAGGTTACAGGAAGTGGATAACACGAATGGGTCAGTCACGCCTTCCCAACATGAGTCTTGACTCGCCCGGACTCAAGTACCCCTGAGCCATATGGAAGGGGAAATGCATCAGCGTCCCACACACACTATGAAGTCCAAACCCTGTGCCTGTCAGCAGGAACAGTGGAAGAAACGTGTCACCATTTTTAGATAGTGACCCTTTTTAGATAAAGTTATTCAAGAATGCTCCAGTAGTCCGCCAGAAGCTGCTGTTTTGAATGAAACGTTGTGTTCACAATGGCATGAGGAAGCAAGATCGCTAAGCTTCACACCCTTCTTACTCTTGAGACACAGAAACTTATTCCCATCACAGAATACACATTTTCTGTTCTTTGGCAATTATTTGTTGAATTCCTACTGTGTGCCTTGGCTGATGTGTGCCATATGCAAAAAATTCTAAGATCCCCAAGAGGTGCTGTGTGTTGTGATTTATTTCTAAAAAGCTCCTGTAAACTGCTTTCAGTGGGTCTATGTGAAATATTGCAGGATACCAGAAGAAAGCCCCAACCATGGGGTGAATTTTGATATGAGGCCAGGTGTGGCAGTTACGAAGGCCTCGTGGAGCTGGAGGGCAGGCATTGAAACTGGGGTTGGCACACTTCCCACAACAGGTCAAGTAGGACGTCTCTGGTGCACTGAAACCATCCGGCCGCTGTTGCAATGATTCAACTTTGCTGTGGTGGTTCTGAAAGCAGCAGTATGCAGATTCACAGGGTGACCCCATTACAATCAGGCTTCCCATAAAAGGGGTTGCACTAAGGTTGGCCCCGAACCATGGCTTGCTGACTCCTGCTTTGAAGGATGAAGACTCTCCCGTCCGATAGAAGAGTAGGAGAGAATCGCAACACAGGAAGATTGCAGGATGGATACTTAGGTGGCAAATGGAACTAGAAAAGCAGACTGAGGCCAACCTGCCAAAGCCTGAATGCCCCAGGTAAAGGAGGCTCTCCTACTGAGTAAGCCGCTATCAAGTTTCTTTTTCTCTTTAAAGTGGGGTAACATGATCAATGTGGGCTTTCAAATGACAAAGGTGGTGGGGTGTCAGCGAGGGGGACTACATTATTGGAAGGTAGGGGTGGTAGGACAGGTGAGAAAAAATGAGCAGCTGAGCTGTGCAGCACCACTGAGAATGGTGAGAAGAGTTTGGAGATGTAATTCACAGTCAAAGAGGGGATGCAGCTGTCAGCAGGGTGGAGAAGAAAGCAGAACGCCATGTGCCAAGACTTCCAGGCCACCTGACCTGAGCCATGTCCTTCGCCTCATCTGCATTTCTAGCAAATTCCATCTTGTCATTTTCTTATTTCTAGCAAATTCCATCTTGTTGTTTTCTTTGCTCATCTCTCTTCTCTGCAGGTCACTGCACCTTCACCGCCCCCCCTCCCAGTAACACCTTTTTAGGGCTCTGGCTTTGAAGCATCCCTGCAGGATGAGTTTCTCGGTTGGATATGTTACCAGCCACATGTGAAAATGGATTCATCGGCACTGAAGAAATGGCCAGATCAACCTTGACAAAATGCAGACAGCAATTCAAAGGCACTTAAAGGTAAAGGTAAGAAATGTTTGGTGCCACCTGAGGTAGGAGGAAGGGTCACTTGGGGTGCTGTTGGATTCAGTCTGTCTACCTCAAGTCAGAAGCAATGATCCTAAGAGTCACAAGTTGCCTCCTAAGTTTCTCCACATCTGAGCAGGCTGACATGTCCATCCGCAGATAGTCAGCGCTCTACACATAGGCCCTTTCCTTGTATTGGCGCTACCCAACACACACTGCTATCTTTGTGCCACCCTCATTCATAAGAAAGAGTAGGTTTATTATAATTTATTATAATATTTTAATATTGTAACTATAGGTTCATAAAATCAGTAAAACTAAATGCTGATGTTATAAGCCCTTGATTTTCTAGGACAACTGCTCTCTACACACATCCCCGACTCTCATCATTTGAAACCTTGGTGGTTTTCTGCTTACTGTGATTTAAGTCTGTCTCTGTTCCTAGATCTTCTTTGCCCATATTTCACCTTCACAGAGAATATGGATTGTACCTAATAGTTGGTCATTTTCAAGATCTTTTAGTTATGTCCTTGTTTTTCTTGCCTTCCCCTCTTAATCTTGTACCCCAGAGCTTATATAAATCTCAGTTATATATCAAGGAGAGTAAGCTGCTTAGAAAGTTTTGTGAAACGTCACAGATCTGGGGCCATCCTGTTTCTGGCACACGACCTATTTATCCCTTCCATGAGTCATTGAGAATCCCTTCACTTATTCACTCTTTTACTGGTCACCTATTTACTGAGCTGTAATTCTTCAGGCCATTTGCTACTCAGGTATTCTTGCCAACAAATAAAACCCAGCCAAGGATGTAGGCAGGCTACTTCTCTGACTTTGGAGAGAAGGCAGGCAGCCTCGGGGTCCTCTGACTGAGTGCAGTGCAGCAGGCTCCAGTCCAGGACACCAGTGTTGGCCAAAAAGTAGGTCACGCTGATGCAAGGAGTCAGCTGCACCCCCAGAGGACAGCCCCAGCTCTGTGGTCCCTCTGCATAGAGACAATACGTCTCCTATGCCTCCGGCTCCAACTTCATTTAAAAGTCTCCTTGCACATGCTCACCCCTGGTGCAGGTCTGCTCAAAAGCTTCCACTCTGAGTTTGCTCGCATCTTCTCTGTAGCTCTTGGAATATTTGGTGGGCCTCACCTTGCTGTATTGAAGGGGATACAG
This sequence comes from Galemys pyrenaicus, assembly GCA_019455555.1. Taxonomy (NCBI): domain Eukaryota; kingdom Metazoa; phylum Chordata; class Mammalia; order Eulipotyphla; family Talpidae; genus Galemys; species Galemys pyrenaicus. Next base: position 337,225 of record JAGFMF010011457.1, read on the forward strand.
TGGAGGCTGGAGGTTATTAGAAGAGATCAGGAGAGTTTTCTCTTGCTGTTTCCTTTGGTGGTGGGAGGACAACTTCTTAGGAGGATGACTGAGTGAGATGGCCAGAGAAGAAAAGTCACTTTGGAATCTTCACCCAATCTACTGAGCTAAGCATTAGTAGATGATCTCCTCAGAATACAACCTAGGGGGCACACCCAGGCCCTCTCCAGCCAACACTGTCTAGTTATATACAGAATGGTCTCTTTGATGCCTCTGGGCTCTCAAACATGTGGGTCTGAGAGTGCCAGTCTTGTTTCGATCCTTTTGGATCCATTTTCCACTTAGGAAAATGTTTGACTCGGGAAGCATAATTCTAAAAGACAAATGTGAGCATAAAGGATTCATGGACCGTCACGACATACTAGTCTGGAGAAAGCCCCTGAGAGGAAAGACAGCCCAAGGCCAGCTGGGTGTGTGCATTTGCCTCATTCCACTCCTAGAAGTTGGCATGCACAGCAAGTGTCCTGGCACTGCGAGGGCAGTCAGACTCGAGGGCTTCTCCATGCTGTTTCTTAGATCCTCTGGAGTCGGTGGTGTGTGTAACCCACAGCCGTGGACGCTAACATAGAGACACCATGAACACAGATGAGGCTCATGCGCACGGAGAAATAACAAGGAAAAGAGAAGTGTGCCACGGCACTTAGTAAGGCTGCATGACCTCCCTGGATCTTGCGTGGCAGCACTTCACAGGAAATGTGTTTTATATTTCCAGTGGAGCAGGATAAGTGGCCGAAAACTACAGTGGATTCCCAGTGAATGGGATGTGAAGCACTTTATTATACTTTTCCTCCATAGATGTAAGGAGACGTGCTGTCTCCCTGAGAATGATGGGAGGAGAAAGTCCCATTTCCGTGCATGGGGATTTAAAGCACCATTCCCACACCCTCTAACTGAGCTACCACATGCGGCACAAGCCAAGGTCCCAGGTCTGGGCACACCCAGCAGGTGGCTCCACTTACTCTGCTGCTGCCCACCCAGCGTGGGCCAAAACCACTGGGAGCCGCCTGCCTCTATCACCCTCAACACACAAGATGTGAATCTGAAGGAAATGGGGAGCTGATGAGGGAAGAGCAAGAAATGCTGGTAAAAAAAAAAAAAAGAAAGAAATGGGTGGAGCAGATGCCCAAGCATTCACTGCCCCACAGGTCACTGGTCCTGGCTCAGACTTTGGTAAATCCTGTTTTCCATGGGAAGAAAATCCACTGAGCCCATGTAAGAACTGTGATGACTACCCGGTCAGCTGGGGAGAATTAGCTCAAGAAATCTAACTAATGGAATTGAACTGCTTTGGATTCATTAATTAAGCTTTCTTTAACAAGATTTTTAACTACTGGATTAGCATTTGGGTAATGTGCTCTGCCCATAGTGCAAGCCTCCCTTCCAAAGACGCAGAGGCCCCTGTCCTCTCCTGCCACAGCCTCTCCCTCTGCTGGTTTTCTCCACCCTCACAGTCCCCCGCTGCATCCTCAGCACCAGCCATGAAAGGTCTCCCAAAAACAAAGACTCTGAGCACACTTCCCTGAGTCTACTGTATTACAGATTAGGAAGAAAACCCACTCTCCCAGCCCCTGCCAATGGCTGGGGCCTGGGCACTCTGCAGGGCTCTCTCCCTCAGTAGACCATAGGCTCCAGAATAGACCTCAATAGACCATAGGCTCCAGACCATAGACTCCAGAAAGCCTGGGTGACCAGCCCCCTGCAGGAGGCTCCAGACCTCCCACTGCCACATCTCCAAGGCACATCTGAAACAGCACGTCCATGAGACCTTTCCTGAGCTGCGCCACAGGAAATGACCCCTGGGCCCTTGCCTGGCTAGGCATTTTGTCCCTCCCCATGCTGCCTGGAGTTTTCATTACTGCAAGCCTCCTGGTCTCCTTCCTTGGCGCTAGACTGACTTACCCATTCTCTTCAACTGTATAAGTAACCGAGAAACGAACATACTGCCCACACTGTGGTCACCTGGCTAGTTTGCAATCTGACCCACCCAGTTTGCTGTGTAGTCACATCTTTAGCCTTTTTGCACCTTCACCGCCTCACCTGGTACAGTATACAGATACCTTATTTTAAACTGCAAATAACAGTTACAACCTCATGATAAAGATAACATTACTATCTGCAAGGGACATAGAGCAGGGCCTGCAGGCAGCTTGCTCTCACCGCCACTGTAGACACCCATGAGCACACACCTGGCTGGGTGGCAGGTATCCTGCATGTAGAAAGCGTAGCGACTACACCAATTCTAGTCTTGACATGAATCCAAGTTAAGCAACTGGCCATTTCCTATCAGCGCCTCACTGACAGTCTCAGTTCCCTGGCGATGGAGCACAGATAATAAAAGATTTGTTTGGGGAATCAGTGTATGTTCAAATAAGACAAAAATATCCACTTAGCCTTCAAAGAAGAAAGGAATTTTTCCACAAACCTGAGTAGGCCTCTCTCCTGTCTCCTCACCAGTGGGTACAATGAGCTTACTGTCCACGTCCACTCCATTCTAGGCTCTTCTGTGCTCACTGCCTCTAGGCTTACACATGAGTCAGATTCCAAGGGCCAAGGGCTTTCTGATGAGCATCTGGCAAATGCCCTCAATTTTTAGGGGCAGATGACAGAATCATCCATCTCAGATGAAGGAAGCATCCAGTTGAATTGATGGACACCACATCAGAAGGAAAAAAATCCCAGGCACCCCAGCCCAAAGGCACTGAGAAACCACTCACTTCCATCAGGATGGGATCTCGGGGCAGGAAGCAAGTTGCTGGTGGTATCTCCAGCCTGCGAGGCTCTCTCCAGTGGCTTCCACCACTATCAGTCTGATACTAATTTGAGACAATGCCCGACTGCACGACTGATTGCATGACAACAAATTAGCCACAGACGCAGAATGACAATCAACTCAGAGGGCTATCCTGAGTGTGGGCTCGGGGATTCCCAGTCTCCATGAGCCGCAAGCTCCCACAGATGTTTCTAAAAGCCTCTTCCCAGAGGCCCATTTAGAGAGAAATTAAATGCAACTTTGACTTAATTAACATTTTAAATGATAATGAATACAATGTAGATTCATAGGAGGCATTTACATTGTGTTGTAAAATTGATAAAAATTTAATAACTCTTTGTTAATAAGTTATGTCTCCCCAGACCCATAAAGCCTAAGGCGCTGCAAACTCCAGACTGGGTCTAATCCAGGCTCCTGGTGCAGGTGGAGGAGGGAGGCCAAGATGGACTTGACATTTGCTCCAAGCCTGCTCTAATTCAAACCTCTACTTGTTCATCAGTACTTTATTTCATACAGTAAAGGTCAGGATTGGGGCTCAAGGCAGAGCCTTGACAGGAAAGCTCAAGTGAAAGGCGGGCTGGCCCTGGCATCTGTCGCCTGAGATAGTAGAGGAGGGAGGGAAATGAAGAGCTAACCGGCCACATCTGTCCTCCACCATGGAGGTGAGATGGGAAATCCACTGTCTGGTGGACAGGAGCTGTCAGCGCGAATCTCATGACAAATGGTCACTGTTCTGAAATGCAAATGCAAACATAATTTCCATGTCACCCCACATAAGGGCCCCACTCGGCTTACTTGTGGCACGCCAAAGTTCTAGCTGGCTCTTGAAGCCAGGCCACATATCAAAGCGTGCGATAGCCGGGAAGGGAGGTGTCCAGGCCACGGGGCTGACACCAGGGCCCCTTTCCTCTTTCTGACCTTTTCTGTGTCTTGTCTCCTAACTGTTAAGAAGGATCTCTTTTGAATAGTTGGCTGCCTTTTGCCTACCATGCCTTTTCCCTTTCATCTCTATGGGGTGTCTCTTCAGGGCCAATTTAACTGAAGGAATTCAACAATACTACTTAGGGCTGGCTGGAATGCAGGGGAGGGAAGCACCACAAGGCAAGTCAATTATTTTACCTGATACCAAGTGAGAAAAAGAAGCTATTTATTATGAATGGAAACCAGGTACATCTGGCGTTCTTTAGAGATGGGCAACTTAAGGGATTCTTTTCTAAAGAAATTTTGCTCACGCAGGATGGCGAGCTGATCTCCATGTCAGCAAGCACACAGAAAGGTGTAGTTTCAGTCAATCTATTGGTAAACATGGCTCAGTGAGTGTGGCCTTGGTGGCCATGCCCGCTACCAACAGATGTGTCCCAGGAGGCCCTCCAGGTCTAGCTGGACTGCACAATGGCTCGATGACTGCCGAGTCCATCTGCTTTCCCGTGACCACCCCTGTAAGTGCCAGGCGTTAGATCAGCACTCGTGGGTCAAGTCTAGGTAAAGGGCTAGTATAGGAGTGGCTTAGTGTTCGGTATCACGGCCACTGAGAGACTGAGAGAGGGGAGCCTGGGGGAGGGACATCATACCAGCATGCACAAAGACAATCAGGAGAAATGGCAGATGCAGAATGAATGGGCTTTACAAAGCGTGTGGAAGACTGTGATTGCATTGATTGGGGCTGTGTCGCCTTTGACTTTCCTGTTGCTTTCTATCAGTGACGGGAGTGGTAGGAAGAGGGAATCTTTAGTGTCAGGGCCCCAAAGCAAAATAAACGAATAAAATTTAGGATTGGGAGCTTGAAGAAGTCACCCAAAACTACACATAAAAGGAATGAGATAATTACGGGGTGTTGAGTTTTAAATGCAGCTTATTAAATTAAATCTCCCTTTCCAGGCATTAGAGACCGTCGGCATAGGGTGTGTGCTATTATAGGCAACCTCCCTGAGCTATTTCCACCTCCTGCCCTCGTATCTGATTTTATGTACTTCAAAATGCCATTAGTTCACTCGACTGACTTTAGTTCTATTGACAATGTTAATTCTCCTCCTGTACAAACCAAAGGCTACTCTGGATAAGCTGATTTTTGTTTATTATCTGACAAGACTCAAGATTACACTAAACTGATTTTGGTATATCTCCCTTCAACCTAATCGTATTGGACTTCTCCCAACTTAACCACTGGAGGTGAATGCCTCTTTGGATTATATTTATACCCAGAAAAAAAAAAAAAGTCATGCACAATTTAAAATTAGCTACAGTAGTTGGCAAAAGGGTATATGTAAGTGTGCAGGTTTAAACTATTAGTAAATTGGAAGGTCGGTGTGAGTGATCACACATGTACTTGAGCTAAATCTATTTCCAAGTGCAAATCTAAAGATGTTTCTCCTCGACCACATGATTAATTTGCTCATGCCAGGGTTCCTGAGGCTTTGTGGCCAGCATCATGCCAGGGAGATAGCAGCAGGTCTGAATCAACTGCGTCCTACCTCGTCACTGCATCATAATTTTAATTGTCCATTTCTGTTAAGCTTAGCAGTCATGTATCAGGCAAGACTGAGATAATAAGAATACATTCTGAACAGAGAAAAGGACAAGTTTAGAAAACAATTTTAAGGAGAAGTGGAGCTCATTAGAACCTAATTCTATATAGGTATGATTATGTTGCTAGACAGAGTTTTTTTCTATTTGATCATATTAAAACAGAGCTGCTATTGAAAAGTCTGGGACCCAGAACTTGCAAGTGTCTTTTAGAAGAGAGTTGGAACCCTCAGCAGGATGACCCGAGGTAGAGAGAAAATCGGGCTGACCAGAAAATGAACCCACGTTCCGATGACCGTATTAACAGAGTCCTGCCAGAAACACAAGTCCCTGGGGCTGGTCTACGGAACACCAGTTGCTTGACTTTGCTGACACTGTCTTCAGGTCTTTTGTAAGCCTGCAGGCCTCCTTCTCTGCAGACCATTCTGTCAGCACAGACCGGCCTTATAGCTGGTGAGTCTGACAGAAGGAGACAATGGTCAGAACGTACATGACTTCACAACAACCGACACCCGGAAGGGGACAGCCTCCAAGGAGGGGATGTGAGCAGCAGATCCGGCTGCTGGAAGGCAGATCTTTAAAAGTGTGTGAACACTTTTAATATATTACCACTCCTCTGGGAACTGGCTACTTCTCTCCCCACTTCAGAAAACACATAATGGGACTTTGTGTTTCAATTTAATGTCCCTTGGAAACGGAAATCTCTGCCCTTATAAGAAAAAATAGTAAAGAGGGAGACGAAAGGCAAGAGAGAAACGAATTAGGCAGTCTCCAAAGCACACTGGCTCAACTGGGAGACTGTGACCAAAGCAAGTTCCATAATAATATAATGACCTTTAATGAGTGTCTTGGGAAACAATACAGCCCCAGCATAAAAGACAAAGGGCAAAACCCATCAGGGCTCTGCTGACACTAATTCAAAATGATTTTCAGAACAACTAAAGAATGTAAGAGAAGTAATCTGATCCACCCATCTGACCTCACTTTGATTCAGGGGCCATTCTCCTGCCATTTCTAATTGTCAAACCCTCTACATTTCACATCTGCTCATATTTAATGAAAAGCCCACTCTCACCACTGCTCTTTGAGTCAACCAGCTCTGTCAAATGGGCACCACCCAAATCCACCACCAGCGAGGGAAGCCCAGGGATTGCTATTGGAGCTCTGCCAGTGGAATTCTGCATAGAGATAGACATATTTTAATTGGAGAAGAAGGGTTTATATGGGCACATGAAGGGGCTCCAATTGGAATGGATTTTTCTAACTTATTATTAATGGTCAAAGGTGAGTGGTCTCACACAGGGACAGATGAAACCTGCTTTTGTTTGATGGAGTGACGACGGCTGGGAGACTGATGAAACAGAGGAGGCAAATCCCCCCTGAGCTGTCAGTACCAGTTAAAGTTTAAACATACAGCCCGCACTCCATGCTTTCCACGGTGGGTCTGAAAGGTAGGAGAGGCAAGTTTCAGGCTCAGGGTGCTTCTGAGAGGATAGGACCATCCCACCCCAAGCTTTCCATCTCCTGGCCTCCGTCACCGCTTGGATTAAATTGCAGATCTGACAAATCCCTCCAGTGACGGTTTCTCCTGAATAAAATGGAAATTGCATGCACAGGGTGCAGAGGGGACTCAGAATTTACTGTGATAGGTAGGGGTGGCCACTGCCCAAACGTAACCACAGGCTGGAGCTCAGAGCCTAATGGCTCCTTCCTTCCCTCCGCTGAATCACTGGCCAAGGTTTTAGAGACTAGTGGTTATTTGAATACAAAAGAAGCTGTACCTTAAGCAAATGGGTAACTAAGGTGGTGGGTGGTTATGTTCTCCACTGTCAAAGAGATACAGCTGAGCTTGCCACCACAGCTCACCCCGTCACGCTTCCTACCCAGATCCTGTCCTTTTGTAAGGACCTAGTGTCCTTACACTAGATGTAGTGTCTTGCCACACGCTGTAGACAGATCCTTATATGGTTCTGATGTAGTCCCCCTCGGTGGTGTCATATGAACTGATACAATGAGAGTAAAGGGTTAGGGCTTTCACTGTGGCATCTAAAAGAAAGACTTTACAGGAAACTTCCTTTCCAGAACTAGTCCAGTGTGCTTGGAACAGTCCAAAATCCCTCTCAATATACCCTCTACTTGGTACCATTTTTGAAAATGAATCTTGTGCCTTGGCACTGGTTGGAGGAGTGGCAAATGTAGAATCAGAGAGGATGAGTCGGTGGTCTTAGATCTAACTTTTCCAAATGTCTCCAGACTGTGTATCTGAGCTGGATACACAGATCATATCTCAAATCTGAGCTGCAGGTACAAAAGTCAGCACAGGCGTGCCCACCCCTCCCCTGTACACGCATTGCTGGCACGCCCTGCTGGGATCACTTTCAATGTGAGCCAAGCAAGTTTTCATGGACATCCTCAAGAGCTAAGTGCTTCTCTCACTCCTCTGCCAGTGGGACTTAACCCCACTGGGGAAAGTTTAGCTCAACTACCTCTGGGTCCTTAGAAGAGAGGAAAATGGATGGCAAGTTGGTCACCAATAAATATGTTGGATGCTTTCCAGAGAGGGGGCGAAGCACAGAGAAGTAGCATCTCCCTCCCATGCCAAACACACTTGGTAGGCAAGGTAACAGCCACACAGTAGAGCATCTGAGTCCTCATGTGCAATCTGAACCCCTCCTATCCTTAGATGCCAGTTTGTGCCCCAGTGCCCCAGTATGCAAGCCGGGCTCTCACCACATCCTCCATGTCAGGGAAGGCCCAGCACAGCCTGTGCTGAAGGCCAGAATGAAGGACGTGTCCGGAATGTGGCACATGTTTGCTTTGTCAGCTACCAGCAGCAAGACCTGAAGAGGGTCTCTGAGCATGTGGAGGACAAAGATGACTGATACCAAATGCCTGTGCAATGGACTAAGAAGTCACGAGCTCTATGGTTTACAGGTTTTGACAGATCTGTAATCAGAATTGTGTCAGGATGACTTAAACAGGGTGCTATAATTTTGAAAAGTTAAAAGATAGTCATGAAACGATAGTCTGAATTAGTTATCTTTCTTGAAACCCAAGATCCACCAGTCTACAAATGTCAGCAGCTTTAGAGTTCTCTTTTCCAGAACAGAAGACACAATCTGGCACTGGAGGAACGAGATTCAGGTTAGGTTGACACAATTAAAAACAAAAACAGAAATGAATTCATCTGCTTCTAAGCCCTGTTGTGTTTCAGAAGCGAAGCCTGAAGTTAACCTTAGAGGGTTCTCGTTCTCTCTAGACTTCCTCCCTGGCACCCAGTCTGTCCTACAGGCTTCCCCCAAACGTGGAGTTACACATTTTCACACACTTCCATATTGAAACAGCACTGGGTTTGCTGGCACATTAACTTCCATTTGTCCTCTTTTAAAGGAGAGGGAGGGAGAACATCACCAGATGACACCACAGTCCTGCACACTTTACAAGAAGCACAAGTTGAGAACGGGAGGTGAGGCCTTCCCAGCACATACACAAACACAGGCAGCTGGGGCAACAGATCACCACAGACGAGGTCACATGGGGGAGAAAACACCAGCCCAACTGACTCACAGGACCACAGGGCACAGCACGAGACGAGGGTGATACCACAGACAGCACAGACACGGAACTGCGTGTGTCGGCGTCAACTTACAGGCACGGAAACTGGTGGAGCAATCATTAACAGAGACAGAAGAAAGCGGGAAGGCTCTCTCAAGGGTGTCCACGTTACCACGCACACGGCCTGACATGCACGAGCAGTCACGCTCAGAACGTCCGCAATCAAAACAACATGCCCGTCTCATTCTCTTGTAGATGGACATCTTGGCTATAACCATGTGGTTGGATGGGAGGAGAGGAAGAGCGGTAGTTAATGGCAAGGTCACGCTCAGCAAGGCAGCTGGAAGGAGCTGAAGGGATTTAACACAGGTCTTAGTTCATTTTAACAGTCTTGACCCAGAAAAAAAACCAACAAAAAAACGCCAAGTGACTGTTGGTTAACAGTCTGGTTGTACATCAAAAAAAAAAAAAAAAGCAGTGGAAAATATAAATTGCCTTGATAGTCCCCCAAGGCTGTTGTGTATTACTTTTCTCCCTCAGGTAAAGCAGGAGACCACAGGGAGAGGGCATGGCTGATTCCAATCGGGATCTTGGATGAGAGGAAGAGCACATTATAGACAGTGAAAACGTAACCAGCATTTTTCCCCGGGCACAATTAATACAGGAGGACAAAAACACATACAGTCAGTCGATTAATTGCTTATTTGGTACAATAAATGGTTTTTGCAAGATGCAAAAATATCTAATATGTAGGCTTTCTAATTTCTATCCATTTCTGGGCATTAGGCAGAGCCTGGGACAAGCTTTCATCAAATTAGATGTGAAACGATTACGTGTTAATATAGAATCTGAGGATGCCTCTGCTGAACTTCCCCAGAGTGAGTTTACATGATGCCTACAGGAATTTAAATTTACTCTTGACAGAACAAATATCCAAATCTGTCCATATAAGAAATGCAGCTACTCAAGGCTAACGCTGCGTATTTGACATTAAAGGCAGTTCACAAATAAGAAATCACCAAAAGTATATGAGATGTTGGTCTATTGGAATGCATTTAGCTACTCATGGGTGTATTTTCTGCTTAAAGCTGAATCTGGAAATTGCATCAGCTTTGCTCTCCCCACCCACCAAAAACTCAGAAAGCAACCAGGCTATTGATTAATCACAATTTTTTTCCTCATACAGAAAATAATGGCCAACATAGATTAAAAATTATGAAAGATGAAATCAGAGAAGAGATCCCATGTAAAATATGTGACTCAGATTTGTAAGCAGCATTGCCCGCTCTTCAAAAGCCAGCACTGTAGTTTCTGCGTTGCCTGGGGATACAACCCAAGTGCTAAACCTACAAAAGTTGCTGGACCCCTCAGTGTTTTTCAAGACCCTTTTCCTTTACCCTTGAAGCCAATTTATATTTTGGTACAACAAGAAGCCTTTTTCGGACCTCACTTGGATGCTACAACTGGCAAACATGTTTGCTTATCACTTAGCATGAAGCAGTCTGTTTCTCTCACAGGGTAGGAGAATTCACCTTTATTCCCAGCATCACAGCCAAACAGTCAAGCTGAAGTAGAGAGGTGTTATTCCCTGCTCCCACACCTTCCATTTGGAAAGCCATCCCCCCCTTTCTTTTTCTTTGTGGAGAATGGTTGTGCTCTTATTTTAAAATATGGCTTGTGGTTTTGCCCTCTTACAATGTTACAGTCACCAGGAAGAGGGGTTTAAATCTCTCAAATGGGTCAAGTCCTGTTCTAAGACCTTTATGACTTGCCATACAGTATATTTGTCAAGCAAGGGTAACGTTATGATTGCGAAGAACAGGCACTGGGGGAGATGAATGAGAGATCTCTTCAGCAGCAACTCCATTCCCGTAAACTTGGCTCACATTTAAGGACGCGTTCTTTTAGCGTCCTAGCTAGTCGGTTGGTCAGAACATCATGCAGCCCCAACCCTGTTCAGTGCGTGGAACATCAGCGTGATACCTTGTTCCTGAGCTTAGCTCTCACACACAAAAAGGTTCCACTATAGCATTTGAATCAGGAAAATTTAGAGGACATGGTATCAATACTCACACCCGCAAACACAACAGTTGAATTCAAAAAAAGGGGAAAAGCCCTTCCATTGGAAACTCAAAAAGAAAGTTATTTTAAAAGCATCCAGATCTGGGCTACAACTTGGAGAATACATGCTGGCTTTTTCTTTCTTAATTCTTTCTCTGGAAATATTGATTTGTTATTTACACAGAGGAGGGAAATGAAGATGATTTTTTGTTTCACTGTAGATAAATTGTTTTGAAAAAAATTTTAATCAAATGCTGTAGCAGAAGAGAAGCCCATCAAACTCTGAAATGCTATGCTTCTCATTAGCAGCAGCCCCTGGCTTTCATTTCCATACTGCATTTTGGGCTCATATACGTTAATAGACTCTGACACATTTATAGGGAAAGAGAGTCCTTAAAATATATATATATATATATACACACATATATATACATACACATACATATATACATACATACATATACCATCTTTAAGGACAAGGGGAGGCAAAATAACTTTTGAAATGATTTTGTTGGAGGTCAGCCCATCATACTGGATGATTTAAACCTCCTACTTGATAAGAGTTGGGGAGGAAACACAACTTCAAGCTAGTGCCTCTCAGGGACTGTTTGCAACTGTTATTGTTGGTTGTTCGGGCGACCATGCATTGTTCTAAAATTTCATGTTGTTAGCATGCAGGAACAGGCTGAAACTGGTAATCGAAGCAGCAAAAAACCATTTGCTATAAGAAGATTAAATGTTAATTATAAGCAGTCACATTCCAAAGCAGCGTATGCATAAAAAAGAAAACATGCTTTTACTCGTCATTCCTTCCCAGTCATCGTTTGTACACTCACACCAAATACAAAATAGAAATCTCAAAAGACAAACAGAACCACCACAAAAAAATCAGCAACAATGATCAATGAGAGAGGTTAAAGACAGGACAAAAACAGTTAAAAATGATTGCGCCCCACAGGTTGATTTGACAAACCTTTGTGAATAACAAGGTCTAGCTAGGCCCAGGTGCCACCGACCAGGAGGGGTGGGGCTTTGCTCTAATTTTGGATAGTTTGTTTTCACTGATCCCTTCACCTATGTACTTCCAGTCTTCTTTCGTAAATGGTAAGGGCTGTTGTGCCCTCCCATCTGGTGGAGGGACCATCAGGCTTGAAGGACGTGTGACCACGCCAGGAATCGCCTTTCTCTGGACCATGAGTGACAAACAAGCTCTATAACTAAAACCTGGTAAGTTCCAGGAGCGGTGGGCACTCTGTGTGTAAAATTATACTCTGAACTTGTAAAGTAAAATTACATCAAAATTAAGTGGTGAACCTTCTAATTAAGTAAAACAACACCAATTCTCTCTGTCTTTGGCTTCCTAATCCTTCAATTTTTGCTTTAGTGAATCAAGGCCCATCAGAACTGCTGGTATTTTATTTCCATTTCTCCATGATTGTTTCCTTTTCTAGAGTTGATGTAGGTTAGAAGGTTAATTTCAGATATCGGAGCGCCTCTTACAACTCCCAAGGTTAAGTTTCAAAGAGCAACTTTGAAAGTTTCCGTATTTATTTAAAACAGAAGAAAGTTTCTTATTTACTCCCTGGACATGGAAAGTGCCCTCTCTCCTCTGATGGTTGTTGTTTTTCTTTTTTCTATAGTTACCCAAGGCTCTCTTCCCAAATCCCAATCCTCAGGAAAGGGAGTTTCCTCCAGGATCTCATTAAGACAAAGTAGATCTGTGGGGACATCTAGTGGATTTGCGTGGAGGAGCAGCTACTTAACGAGCTCTAAGAAAACCTTTAAAAATTGAAATATGTACAGTGGCATTTCAATTCAGTGGTTTCTCACAATCCACAGTGGATGTAGAGGGGACGAAAGGTTCTAGGAAAGGTCGTAGAGTCAAAGTGGCAACTTGCAAGCAATGGCTCTGCAACCACTGCTAGCAGAAGAGGACCATTTGGGCACCAGTTGGTCTTCTCGGTCTCTGCGGCAGCTGCCTGAGACAGGGAACAGGCAAGAGGATACGTCTGGTAGGTGTGAATGCTGTAGCTACTTGTCATTTCATCTTAGGACTCTGGGAACTTTATGTTCAATGAATTGCCCCCACAGGCCGACTTAACTCTGAGAAAGCAGAAATATAAGCCTCTGGGGACTCAGTTTTCTCTTTTGCCTACATCACAAGGTTCTTGCTCTTGGACCAGTGCCAGATTCCAAGAAGTTCTGTGGCTGCCAAGAATTAGACCCTGGGTCCCACCTTTCTCCTAAGCACCCTGTCCTAGCAGTTTTACAACTGGGGAAAAGGCTTTTATGTGCTTTCCTTCACCGCAATGAAGTGGATATTTCATCCAATATTTCCATTATGACTTCCCCGCACCATTGGTAGAGACAGAACAAAAGCACTTCCTTAATGGAGCTCATCAAAGCTATGTGTTTACTCTTCAGTGGTTAAGATGGGAAGAGTTCTCAGACGCACTCTCAGACAACTGTTCCTGTATTTCCAAAGGTCATGATCACGAGAAAAGAAACCCTTAGGGAAGTGGCTGCCGTCGGCGCAGCGCAGTTACTGCTCTTTCCTGGTGTCAAACTGACAGTCAGCTGTCAAGCTCAGGTTCTCTGCAATTAGCCCTTCTGAGCCAAGCCTGGACTGGAAGCGGGAGTTGGACTCCATCCCGTTCTCAACACCATCTGCCCGCTGTATCAGCCACCAAACTGTCAGCCAATTTCCAATTGCAGAATCTTAATTTCCAGGGTGGGTTGAAAGGGGCAGGAAAAGTGGCTCTGGACAGAGAGACTCGGGTGGATTTTTCCAACTGCTGGGGGAAAAATACTTTAGGTTTCAAATGAGCAACTTCAAGGGAAGACTGGCGTGGACGGGAAAAAAAAAAAAAGACACTTTTCAGATCACAACCGCATGTTTAAAATCAGTCCAATGAAGAAAGGATTATTTTCAAGCCTGACCCTATGGCTACTCTTCAAAAGCTCGGCAGCAACTGAAATTGTAAGTAAAAATATCCATGGAAGAAAAAGTCCACCGAGGTGTAAGGCTGAGACATTTGTTTGATGTGACACCGGGAATCACAGGGCATTCTTTCAAGTTCTACAAATGAGGACGGATGTCTGCACTTTGCAAAATTCCTCCTATTAGCTTCTGGAGGGAAATGAAAGATCTTCCAGGTACTTTTCCAAAAATGGAAAGAGGGGAAAGCAAAAGCTAGTTAGTAGCAGCAGCACAGAGCACACCATGCTAGTTGATGCTGTCCTGCCCACCATCTTGCGGTTGGGAAAGGCAGAGGAATCTGGCACTAGAGGTGTTTGTTGACTGACATGAGATTTTCCATCTGATTCTGAAGGGTCATTAGATACAGTAGTCAGATCTGCAGGTATGAAAGTATGAAAGGCTCATGGCCTCAAGCCATCCTGAAAGGTGCTCTACAGATGACGGGAGCCGTGGAGTCACTTTGGGCAGGTTTATCCTTCAATCCGAAGATCACTGCTTTGTTTTTTTGCACACTGAGCAAACTCTGAAGACTAGCCCAACCCAGACGAACAACTTGCCTGCTATACAGAAATAGGAGAGGACTGGGTGCTGAGGCTTCTTCAAGTTCCAGAGTGGTTGGACTGAACTGGCTCTGCAGCATCGGGTTAAGACCCAGCGTTCATTGCTGGTGCCGCAAAAGCAATGCTGCACCGAGAGAAATACCAGCCCTGAGACGCCATGCCTTGTGGGTGAAAAGGTCCTGTTCCATGAGTCAGTTCACAGACTTTGATTTACTCCTTCAGAGGTCTACCCAGCTCATCAGTGGGACACTCTCCTCTGGCCATCTTCCTGCCTTAAATAAGTGGATCTTTGAAGATACCTGACTAACAAATAGTGGATCTCTGTAAATCCTCATGGGTATGGATCGAAAGGGAAATTTTATCTTAAAGCAAGGGAACGTCATAGACTACAGGAAAAATTACCACTGTGGAAATACTTGTCTCCAGTAAGGCAGTTTAGATACTTACAGTCCCCAAGTTGGGTGTCCAATTAATTCTCTAGCAAGCACTTTGTTGTATAGAGAGACACATATATTGTAATAAATGCATCACTCTCTAGAAAATAACTCTATGCTTATATATAAAAATATGCATTTTTACATATAAAGTACTAAGTACATATCATATATATATCACAGCGGAGGAATATATATGTAGCATGTATGTTTTCAAGATCGGAATTCAAGCTCTACAGCAGAGGAGACCAAGTGTAACAGGCGAGTATGACAATGACCCCCAATTGAAGGGCCATGTAGAACTGTAGTGGTAATTACCTTAGCCTACTCAGTGTCCCCTAAAGGCCCTGAGACAAGGCCTTCAAGAGAAACACTGCTGTAAAGGTCTTATTTTCAAGAGGAAAAAATAAGACGGTACCATTAGCTGGCAAGAGGGTGGGGGTGAGGGGATGAACAAAGGGGGTTCCTTGCTCTCAGGTTTCTCCAGCTCCGGGCTACTCTGCAGACTGTGTTGGATGAGGGAGTTGGGGCGTGATGTCACTGCTACATGCAACATAAATACCAAAAGAAAAAAAAAGGAAACTGAAACTGCACAGAAAGTCAAAAGAAGTATCTCGTCTAGAGAAAGACATGGGGAACTAGACTCCGGGCTGCTGGGAACCCATTTTACTCACAATATATCACTACCAGTGTGCAGTTAAAATAGAGTGGGGGCCGTATTCCAAGGCAGCAAAGAGAAAAAAAAAATAAATCAAAGATATGTCAATGATTAGAAGTTAAAGAGAATTCCTTCAAACATATCAATTTAGACATGATTTGTCCGCTAGGAGTCCACCCTTTGGCAAACTTTGAGAGGCTGGGGGAGAAAATGTAAATCATTAGACCAGGTTTGTTACACAGAAAAAGAAAAAGGATAAATAGTTGACTCGAGAGCTTGCTCCTTAAACAGTTGAATTTGACTCTTCCTTGATGGGACGCTATGAAGAAATGGAAAGAAATGATAAAGTTAAACTATTCTACCATAGAATCGCCAAAAATGGAATGTCCACATTTGATGTTTCTCCAGATAGTATGATGTGAAACATGCCAGGCTGTTGAATGATGGGGAGGGGAGGGAGGGTAGAAAGGGAAGAGCTAGGTTGGGAGGAGAGGGTTAGGAGGCTATGGATAAAGCCCAATGCCACTTAGCCTGGCCCCCGTGGAGCTGGACGATTCCAGTGTGACTTATTAACACTTAGATTTGGACAAATGACTATATAGCCAGTTGCCTGCTCCAGCTTAGAGAACTAGGGGATGTACATCCAGAGGTGTGGAATCTCCCAGTGCATTAGAAAGAATTCTAGCTCTTTCTAGTGAAGTTTTCCTTCCAACTGAAGCCTAGCTCCCCCAGCCTCCTCACTTACCTGAGAAGTGAGGGGAGGTTCATGTCTGATAATTCACTTTAACACCATGCCCCTCCCCCAACACACGTACACATCTGCACACTTCCCTCTGCAACACAGGCTTCTGTGGGCTTTTAATTAGGAAGAATAATATTTGGATAATTCTGATTGTTATCAAATATCAACATCATAGCCTCGGGCTGCTATGACAAGAGACGCCCAAGGTGGGGAGGCCGGGGTACAGAGAGAAGGCAGCAAAACCCCTTGGCTTTAGAGAGGGAGTCCTTTTGTAGAAATCTGTGCTCTGTGTAATGGGAGATTATATGCTTCATGATCTGAACCAACTTTAAGGGAAATGAAAAGAATAAAATTATTTAAAACAATTATATGCCTCTCCCTCCAGGATGACGGCTCTTTGCTTGCGTGAAAATAAGGGAAAAATTACCCCAGAGACTAAACCTCAACTTCAGGGACTTTAAAATTTGACACTACAGTGTGCTAGGAGGGACATTCCAGAATCAGAGCAGAAGTCAAAGAAACTTCATCCTAGAACCTGCTCTCTATATAATCACCAGGAAGAGCCTTTAAAATAATAACTGATAGTGTTATCTCCTTGTTTAAAATCTTATCCTTGCACTAAAGCCCAGGGTCTTACCACAGCCCTGTCTTCTTTCTTATCTCATGTTCCATCTAAAATCACCAGCTGCACTGGCCTGCCTCTCTACCTTTAAATGCTACAAACTTATTCATGCCTCTTGGTCTCAGCTCTTGCTATCCTGTCTACCTGGACTGGATCTCAGCTTCAATGTCACCTTCCAAGGAAGGCCTTCTAGAACTTGTCGGTAAAAGCACCATCTCTACAAGGTTCCTCACACTTCAGCAGTCTCTCTTCTCGGCACTTGTCTCTGGATCTATTTCATTGTTTCTGTGATTACTATTCTCATCTCCATTCACCACAATGAAGGCTTCATGAGGGCATCGTTTTGTCTTGCTCACCACTCCATCCCCAACACCAAGAACAGAGACATGTGCAAATAAGTTGCTCAAAAAGATGTGACTCGTAGCCTTGCCATTTCGCAGGAAGCCCCTAAACCCCTTTCTCTTGGGTCTGTGTGGTTCTCTGCAAGCTCACCCTCTTGCTAAACTTGCAGCCTTAACATCTTCTTTTTGTAAAATGAGATAAATAACACCAATGGGATAAAAATCACACAAGGCTGGAACAATGAGGATCAAAGACAATGACTATAAGAAGCTTTGCAAACACTAAATCACCATTGAAAGAAAACCATCATTATCATTCTCTCTCAGTTTCTAAATAATTTCTATTAGGCAATGTAATATAATTACTGCAAAAAGCATGTACTTCTCAAGGCAAAGCCCACTGTAAGACCTGGTTTCTTGGGAGTTCACAATCCAATATACTGAATTACCCTATTTTCCTGAAGAAGTCCCATTAGAAAGCTATTTTGGAAGAGGCTGGGTTTTAGATAGGATATACCAGAAGCTACCAGCCCCAATCTAGTCTACCCCAAAGCACAATGCTATTTGACAGTGGTTACTGGGACAATGACAAAGCTCATCAGTGATGGCCAAGGTCTTTTCTTAGGCCAGTTTGAAGGATATCATATTTGAAACTTCTGCCATTTGGTACCCAAACCTATAGGAGTCCCAAATGGAAACAGAGTCAGTTCCAATGTGGGAAGCCACCTCCTCAGACTCAGTTTCCCTCCCAGAATTGATATAGCAAACTTTTCATTTGATGGTTCCCCATTCACTGGAAATCACTGCAAATACATGTAATCCTCTAGGGCCTCAGCTGTCCCTCCTATGTTTCATACAGGTACTTACTATGTTCCACTGGTCACTTCTACTTAGGCTCCCCTTTAGAGTCAGGGAGTAGGGATTAGGCCCAATGTTCAGGCCTAGGTGTTAAGAGTGGTGATTTTTCATCCTCTGCTCTAATAAAGTGAGGACAGGTATTTATTTCATGTCTCTTTAAACTGTTGGGTGAAACATAAACATATTCAAGAAAACTCTTGATGTTTAGTGTTTCTTTAATAGGAAAAAGAGAAGGGAAGTGAAGTGGGGGAAAAAAGGAGACCAGGAGGGGAGGGGGAAAGCAGCACTACTTACGCCGTTTGCAGCCGCATTTTTTTATTCTTTTGGGATCTGTGATGTCATCATGACAGGCTTTGCAGTAAAAAAATGCCCTGGAGAAAGAGAATGGAAAAACTGACACATTTCATAATCCACCCAAATGAAATGAGTACCACATTTCCTCCAGTGTGGTGCCAAATTAATGAAACACGCCAGCACTAATTTCCTTTAATCTTTTGAAAGGTTTAGACATTTACAGACGGAAATGTTTGTTGCAAGACCATTTATTCCAAACACAGGACTCTGTGATTTGAGTTAGTGCTTCTTTTAATAAACTTTCATTTGAAAAGGAATGGGGAGAAAGGTTGCTGATGTGACACACGGAGTCTGCTCTCTTGTCTTTTGATTTTGAGGTTCAGCCTCCAGGCGGCTCATCAGAACACATGGCCTGCCAGCCTGGGCCCATGGTGGGGAAGTGAGACACATCTCTGAGACCTTCCCAGCCTGGCCAAATGTCCACTAAAGAAGGCACAGGATGATGTTCTTCTATCAAATAAAAATATTCGCCTTGTCACTTTAAAAACTCCTTTTCTTTTTAGCTAAATTATGAAACATTTGTGTGGTCTGGGGGGAAGAGGAGAGGGTGGGAAACAAAAGCTATGAGCCAAGTGGTTTTTATCAAATCCTTCCTGGGCTCTCAGAGCTCCTATTTACCCCAAAACTGGTTCATAGAGTCCCATATCCTTGGGCCCCAAAACATGGACTAGGAGGCACAGCTCAGCTGACCAAATGGAATGGGGTAGGCAGAGGGTATCAGAGGGGTGGGATGGGTAGAAAGAGACCTAGAGGAAGCAGTAGATAAAAGGTCACCTCATCTAACGTGTGTCAATACGTAATGACAAAGTACATTGACTATATGAAAGCTATTCTAGATGAGGTCAAATAGGATCATCCAAGGACTATTAAAATGCACAGTGTCTAGAGAAAAAGTATTAGAGGTCGGCATCCTTTCAGTACTGAGAAGGTCATAAAGTTCACTGGCGTAGCCTTACAACCTCCTTAACATGGGGATTAACAAAATCTCTGGCATCACGCCTTCACCGCTCTCAGCATGAAATTGCATGGCAGGTATAAACATGGTCTTTCCTTAGCCAGAGCTAAAAGATGTAACACTATTCTTGACTCTTTTATTCCTGGGGTCACTTTAATGTTTTTCACAGGAATTGCATTTATGATTGGCGCTGGTTGGAAACCAATGATAAGACTTTCAGATTTGGAAGATGTTGCAGATCTTGCAGCCAAAGTCTCCGGAACTCAGTGTCCTCATCTCTAAATTGAGGAGGTTGTCATGACCTGCCCGAAGTCATCCTGTGTTGGAACTTGGCCGGCTCCAGAACTTCTCAATCCAAGTCCAATGCTTTCTTCCCTAGTAGCTCAGCCACTATTTCTTCAAATGCCAGTTTTCATCAATGTTGCAAAAGGACAAAGAAAGGGTACTGATAGTTTGACCTGAACTGACATCTTGGCTAAGATCCAAATCAGTGGCCATGTGCCTTGAAAAGGGAAGGACAGGAAAGGAGGAAAAAAAATTTTCTACTTATGACATTTTGTCCATTTCATTTTCTCCTTCATTTGATGTCCCTACTTATAGTAATAATGGTAATAATAATAGCTAACATTTATAGGCCACAGACTATAAGTTGGATGCTGTTTTAAGCATTTTATAAGCATCAATGCATTGGATCCTCAAATAATCCTCTGAAGCAGGTATGGTTATTATCTCTGTGTTACAAATAAAGACTGAAATTTAGCCATTGTCCAAGATTACATTCTGCTAAAAGGACTCTGTGCAGTCTAGTCCCAGAGTCCAAGATTTTAAAGACATCTCTACTAAAGAGATCATAAAATGATGATGGGGTTGAATAAACTGTTGAATGATAAAACCTCATTACTTCATAAATTAAAGCTGGATTCTGAAAGGAAAGAGTCACGGGGCTAGGCAGGCAAAGCTAAGGAGTGAAATGGGTTAAAGGTTGGGTCTATGCTGGCTGGAGACACATTACCCAAACAGGGGTGGGAGGGGAGCAGCGGATTTCAGCTCCAGTTAAATTTTGCCAAGTGGCACTTCAAGGAAGCACCATTCTCTTCCTCACCTATTTCTGCCTCTTTCGTGCTCACCTGGCAAAGCCCCACTTGACTGTACAGCTGACCCGAGCAGCTGAGTGTGGCCAGGGAAAGGAAAGACAACTGTGCTGAATGATCTCCTTGTCAATCAATGGCCATATATTCTGAGGGTGTCGACACTCTTTAGGATCTACTCTATAACTCCTCCTCCTGCCTCAACCCAACCTCCCCATTCTCCTCTCCACTTACTCTTCCACTCATGCCATCCTTTCCTCCAGCAGCTTTTGGCTGGTGACCCTGCCACACATATCACCAGGAAGACCAGATCCACATCCTGCAAGGCTTCCCTATAGGGCCTCCCTGTCCCTAATTTCTTGTTGTGTTTGGCCAATGAGAGGAGCCAGTGGTGAGAAGAGATAAGCTCCTCCTCACCAGGTCATGAAATGGTAGGGTCAACATTTCTCTACTGAAGGCAGTAGCTCCTTCCAGGAAGCCATTCCTACAGTGCAAACTCTCACACTAAGTTCTGACAACCCTCCCTCCTTGAATCTGCGGAATTCTGGCTCAGAGTGGCTCCTCTCTCTTGCCATCTCTTGTTGGCTCTTAACCATCCGCCAACAATTTTATAGAGTCCTTCATAAAACTCTGTCCTTGTTCCCATTAAAGTATCACATGTTTCTTTCCAGGACCTTCATTGACATGGCACCCAAATTTATATCTCTAGCCTGTGTCTTTCCCAAAACTTCAGAATCTTAGCTGCAGCTGCCCTTGTGACATCTCCATGTGTCCGTTGGTACATAGCTCCTATCTAACATAGCTTAACATAGTTCAAATAGAATTCTTAATTTCCTGCCTCGCAAACTTGCTCCTCCTCCTGTTCTCACTAACTAAGGAATATGGACCACCATTCATCCAATCACATCAGCTTCAAATACAGGCTGTAGTCTTGATTTCTCTCTCCCCACCCGCTCCGCCAACCTCCCAACTCAGTTCATCAGTGAGTGCCCTGGACTCTCCAAAATATATTCTTAGTTGGTCTCACATCTCTCTACATCCAGTATAATCCAATCTGTCATCTAATGATATAGTCATCTACCAGTCTCCTGGCCTCCTCTTCTGTTCTGTTACATCCCATTCTCTACATTCAGGTGGAGAAACCTTTTAATAATCTACACCAGACTCTGTCTTCCAGCTTAAACCACCAGTGACTCTATTTTATAACAAACCAGTCCCTGACTTTCTCCCAACATCATCCTTCTATTTAACTCCCCCGCTCACTTTTTCTTTCCTTCCATTCCCTGAACAAAAGAAACTTGTTCCTACTACTTGTCATCTTCCCTTCTGATATTTCTGTGATGAGTTCTTTCCCATCACCTTGTCCTTCGTCTGTGCTCAAACATCACTCCCTCAGAGCAGCTGTCACTTATACTGAACCTGAATCAATGAGCCAGTGGCATGAGTTCTTTGCATTATGAATAAACCACTGCAGTTCTCTCCCCTCTGGAATGTGAATCCACAAGAGCAGGGATTTCTTTCCATTGCTAACCACTGTTTCCCTGACACCCAATACAGAGTAGTCTAGAAAGCAAATAACCTACAGACATTTGATGAATGAGAATTCTTTCCAGTAATGCTAGTTCTTCAAAGTTTTCAGGGGAAACTATAATAAGGATTTCTGTATAAAAGTGTATAACTTTTTTCAGTTTGGCAAACAATGTGACTCAAAAAGAATCATGTCTATAAATCAAACTGAGTCAAAGAGCCATCACTTTGTGGTTCTTATGTTCAATAAAGATTATGTGCCAAGGTTATTTAAAAAGAAAATATTCAGTAGTAAGGCATAAAAGACAAGAACCTGAATATTCATCCCAAAGTAACCTTTCTAAGACTGCATATGGATAGCTCCACTCCTCTTTCCCTAAAACACAGCATCTGTAAGTTTCTATGACCTAGAATCCATTAACTTCTTTTGTTGCTTTTTGCAGCAAAGGCTACAAACTCAATACTAGATCATCATTATCTACTTTTCCATTTTTACAAAACTTGTTTAGTTTCATTCAAATCTCCAATGTCCTTTCTGTGGTTTTCTGCAGTCTTCATCTATTTGAAATCCCCTAACTGACAGCATTTGCTCTGACACATCACACACCATGGAAAATTACAGGCTGGTGTTGTAGCTGATTGTGTCAGCAAGTATTTGTGAATACCATAAAGCACCGAAATGAGACATATTGCACTCCCTAATATAAGAGGTAATTTGTTTTTTGGACTGCCTGGTATTTGTGACATTCATTAGTGAGAGATGCAATAGGAAATAGAATTACTCAAATGGGAACTGCATGTTATATTTGCTATCTGGGAGGTACGTGTGATCTATGGGCTGCTGGGCTCCCCAGCCCCCTGCGTGTACAGCTAAGATGCTGCTTCCAGCTTCTGTTCGGACATGAGCATGACTTTTCCTCCCAGAAGACCTAAGCATAGTAAGCTTCAGTCCCACTCAGCTCCACTTTCTTCTCTCAGGTGAGACCAGTTCTTGGGGGGGTTTCCTGAAGAACAATGAGGTCCATGAAGTGGGTAAGGAGGTTTTCCTTTGTCAGTAATAGCAATCCTTCCCAATTTGCAGAAGTACATTTTTCATTCAATAGATCAGCTTTAAAGAATTTTATTTTTATTTTTTGCTCTTCCATAGCATTTTTTTTCTCTAAAAGTTTTAATAACTGATATGGCTAGTTTGCAAGAGTGGATGAGGAGGGCCTCCCTGGTGGCACATTGGGTTAGGCAACGCACTATGAAGCAAACCACAGCCACTGCAGTATGAGTTCAATCCCTGCCACTGGGCAGGGGAGTGACCCACATGGCACAGCAGACCTCTCCTGCCTCTCCTGCTGCTCCCCTACGCAGTGTATTTCAGTTGATCTGCCTGTTCTGCTTCCCACTCTGTCTCTGGTGAATCCTCTCATCCCCTGCACCTCTGGCCTATACCTCAGTTTTTGTATGTATAAATAAAAATAAATCTTTAGGAAAAAAAAAAGAGTGGATGAGGAGAAAGAAAACAATAAGCATCAATTGTTAGCAATATTAGTTGTGTGCTCAGCATACCAAGCTCACCACCAGTATCCACTCTGAATTGGACTTCTGGCTTTTAAATCCTCTCTTTACTACTCACCAGCAGAGTGAATTTGGGCAATTAAGTCAGCCAACCTGTGCTTCAGGTCCTTGTGTAGGAAATGGAAATGCTACTTATCTTGGGAGGTTGGTAAGGGGATTAAATAAATCCACTCATACTTGGTAACTTGTACCTTGAACAGTACTGACACTTATTAAATGCTACCTAGAAATTTGCTAGTATTACTAAATTTGGTTAAAAGTGGGTTTTAAATAGGAAAGACCAGTTCCAAACCAGGCTCTGCCACTTGCTTATGTGTTGTGGTGGCTTGGACAAATTTACCTATTACAGATGAATAAACCAAAGTCCTGAGTGTTTTAGAAGACTTGCCTCATAAGGCTATTTTGAGCAGTAGCAATAAATAATATAGAACAACTAGCACAGACCTGGCTTGGAGTAGGGACTCATTAAGTGAAGACAATGGGCTCATGTAAATAATTACAGAATGTCCCAATTAAATTTTTCCCATTAAAATGTTTAAAACATTTTCTATAATACCATAGCTAAGCTAAATGTCACATTTGTGTCACATTTTCTACTCATAAATTTCTCAAGTTCACAGGATACAATCAAATATAACAATATTCCAGGGTCTTTTACAAAGAGTCTTATGATTGTCTAAACTACTTAGGTTTAAGGATATGAATGAAAGTCTCCTTTGATAAAACAATGAAATCCTAGACTGAAGAACTGAACTTGCCAACTTCAATTATTTACTTATGAGGTCACAAGTAGAAATATAACCAGTTTAGTATTTCATATGAAATTAATTCAAACCCCTGAGATTCCATTTGGCACTAAAATAAAAAGTGATAATTCTGGAATAAGTTTGCCCAGATCACATTAAGTAAAAGATCTCTAGACAACAGGTCAGTTTCCCCATTAACTCCTATTAACATAGGGCTCTGGGCTATGAAGAATCACTTCAGCTCTCTGAGCCTGTTTCCTCCCTTGGAAAAAAGAAGTCACAGGTGATGAGGCCCTCTTAGTTCTAAAATGTTAATTTTTTCATCCAAAGACATGAAATTGATTATATGAAGAGGAATCCATTTGAAAGCGCAATCTCTTTTTGGAAGACTTGATACTTATAGACTTGTAAAGAAATTGTGGGGTTAGTGTCCTCCACATATGAAAAGCAGGCCCACCTCCATGGGTTAAGATACCTATGGTGGGGCCAGAATGGAAGATAGGTTAAAAGAAGCACGTACCTTTTAACTTCTTTGGCATCACTTGCGATGAAAAATCCTAAAGTACCTTCTTGGATCTTAAGATGGTTTCCAGGATTAATTAATATACTGCTCAGTGAACAAAAACAAAGAAAAAAAAGACACATTTGTGAGGTTATTTTCTGAATAAAATCTTGAAGGCTACACCATATTCTTCATTTTATAGGGGCCCCACTAGTCTAATGCTTTCCCCAAAGATTTTTGTCAAGAGCCTGATTCTACTATCCTACATATTTAGTTGAATAATGCCATCATAGAGCTCTACCGCTTAACTTCCAGATCGGCATATTCCCATTTGTGTTTTACATAATAGGGCTGCCAGCATGGGCTTCTGACTTGAAGCAAGTAATAATGTATCCCACCCTTTGGAAACTGCTGTTGGTGGCCATCATTGAGTGTCAAGGCCTAGTTAATAAAGCTACTGCTACACCAATTTTCCACCAGATGACAGAGCATTAATGGGACCCCTATATGCATATAGAAACATACATGTATATACACACCACATATTACTGTGGGGAATGGTACAAGACACCCATAACCAGTGCAGAAGCAAACAGAACATCTGCATGACACTGATAAGGACACGGAAGTAGTTTCCATGTACAGCCTACGTAGAAACATACCCAAACAGTGAGAAAAAGAAAAATGGTGGCAGTTGGAAATAAAGTTTCCAGTCTGCTATTTAAAAAAAAAAAAGTAGGGGGTGTTTGGATAAGGTGTGTATCTAGTATATTCAGATTGAGGCAATTGTAATTAGAAAACAAATGCCGGGCCTCCCTGGTGCACAGTGGGTTAAGCAACGCACTATGAAGCAAACTGCAGCCACAGTAACATCAGTTTGATCCCTGCAGCTGGCCAGGGAGTGGCCCACATGGCTCAGACCTCTCCTGCTGTGCCCACTGCTCCCCTCAGCAGTGTGTTTCAGTCAGTCTGCCTGTTCTGCTCCTCACTCTGCCTCTGGTGGATCCTCTCACCTCCCTGGACTCTGTCTGGCCTGTACCCCAGCTCTTGCATGCATAAATAAAAAAAATGCCAATTACCCCTAAAAACAAACAAACAAACAAAAAAACTTCCCCTGCAGGGAAATGTTAATCCACATACACACTGTCCTATTTCAGAGTAGAATAAATAGATTAGCTTGAGCAAGTTGTGTGTGGACTGATGGAAGAAATAAATGTGCCCTAATCTAATAAATGGATGAGACAAACAAGTTTAATTTTCTGCAGATCAAAAGCTGAATACAGGAATGTGTTACACAGATGGAGATGAGACTTTGGGCTTAATGGACATGGAATTGAGGGTCTCTAAATGCTACAATAGAAGTAACAGAGATGTTCTTTGATCTGACAAGCTGGTGTTTAAGGTTAAGATGTTTTAAAGCAGGCTAAAGACATCCTCAGTTGTCTAAAACAATCAAAATGGAGAATGGTAATTAACATGTAATCTTTTTCTGTTGGTAAAACTATTCCAGAAAAGTGGTGTGGCCGACAGAGTGATGCATCTGTAACTACACAGGAAGGACACAGGTGGGCTTCTGTCCTCTTGGGAGAGCCCAGACTGGATCATTATTGCAAAATAATGGTTGTGATCACAAGAACAACCACCATTACCCAAAACAAGACCTGACAGAAGGAAACCTATCCTGTGTCATTGCTGTTATTAACACTAAATGGTCACCAGCATCCACGAAAATTTCACTGTCTGGCCCTAGAATGGCAGGCAGCAGTGGGATCCCTCAGAAGCCATGAAACCACAGGCTATATTAAGAGCCCAGCTGGCAATGGACACCTCCTAAGATCCCCTTCAGCTCTTCACGTTGTTCAACAGTCCTCTGATTTTTCATGATCATGAGGGACAAAGGGCCAGAGCTTAAAGGTTTAGATGAATTCATTTCTTAAAGCCACTCTAGTACCATGTTTTAGAAAGACAGTATCAGGCTTTGCATGCGTTCATACCCCCTTTTCATCAAGGCAGTTCTTAGCTGGCCTGGCCAATAACCACAGTAGGGATCCAAAATGTCACCACTGCCATGTAACAGCTGTCTGACTGTAAGTGACTAACCCTCCCTAGAACTCAATTTTCTCATCTAAAAGATGAGAATGGTGGCAATGGTAACCTTTCTTCAAGGATGGACCAAAGGCTCAATGCATATTAGCTATCATCTTTACTACTTATTATTGCCCAAAAATAAGCTAACTGTATATTTCATTTTCAATGGCATTATCAGATTTCCAATACCTGGTACCATGGGATTGAACACAGGCTGTACCCTGTCCATATGAGGTAAAGTTACTGGTGAAGAGCTATACAATCCAGAATAATGTATAAGGGCATACACGAAAAATTCTGCAGTCTCGAGGAGCTAATGTCTTCAATTTGGAAAAGTCTACATTTTTGATATATATTCATATGAGAGTGTAAAATAAGCCGAGTGGAAAAAAATCCTATCATGATTTCAACAATGCAATTCAAAAGGAGAAATTTGACACTCATCAATGTCTGGGTGACATATTCGCACAAAACAAGCTTTGCACAGAGCCCCACTTCCCTTTTTTATATTATGTGCTTCATTAATTGCACTCCAGTGATCAAAACTCACTGTGTCATGGTGGGAATACAGAGATGGCAAGGTTCCTATCAATGAAAAGTTTCTTTTTATTTCCTCTGTTCTTTATCAACAGTGAACAAGAATTGGCCTACAGTGAGAACTGGGGATTGTCATTCCAGAGACTGTAGGCTGAGATAATTTATTACAACCTTTAAGCTTGCTTTAGTCAAGTTAGTGTGATAGGGAGGAAAGATGCTAGGCACCAGTGGAAGGCTTGTTTGTGCTCAGATCTCAAGTTCACTGGCAAGGGGTGAAGAAGACAGATACAAGGGTTAGGTCCTGGCCTTGGGTGCATGGATACAGCTAAGTCTCACATTCCTTATCTGAGAATGAAATGAATACTCACACACAGCACCACTATGAGAATTAAAGTTCTTTGTGCTGCAATAGAGAAGGTTCTTAATGCACAGTTACTATTAATAGTAAGCAAGGTGATTCCAACAACTACATGAGAGGCAGATAATCTCTTATAGCATCACAGTTCTCCATATTGTCCTTGGTGCTATAATAAACTACTTAGGAGGTACCCTATTTTTATTGAAAGATCATTTTACTCACTGCACTATGCAAAATACTTTATCCCTGAACAACATCTGGAGATAGGCTAATTCAGACTGGCTTTTGGCTGCACAGCACAGTATTTCTCCATTAAACTTTATGGTACCAAAAGCATCCCCAAGGATATCATTGACTGTGTGATTCCAGGAAATCCTCTTGCTCTTTTGGACAGGGGTGGGAGAGTTGAAATCATCTCTATGTGAGGTGTGAGGCTGTATTATTTGTGGCTATCCAGATCAGGCTAAGCCAGTCTTCTGGATGGGAATGGAAAGAAGGAACGCAGCTCTTGAGACAAATGAAGGCAAAAGATCTGGATTTCACTCATGTAATTAAGGGTTTCAAAAAGAAGCATGTGCCCCTGATTCTGGGGGAGCATGATATACAATACTCCCCACATAAGGGTACAAAGTTCCAAAGACTCTTTGAGGAAATACACTACTCTTTTTGATATTTTAGACTTTAAGTCTTCTATTCACATTCTAAATGCAGAAAGTTTAAATAGTGTTAATCTTCCTCTTTTTAAAGCATAAAAAGATAAGGCTTCCAGACAGAAGTGACTTGTTTTTTCCTGCAGAGTGCCTACTACCCTTCGAATTTGCTAGTGGCCTCCCAATGGGAACACACAAATCTTTCCAAAGATCTTTAATCTCTTAAAAGAGTATTCCATGTTAAGTTTGTTTTGTTCTCATAGCTGCCAAAAGTCTCCCTCCCTGTGCATCACTTTAAATCCGTCTCTGGCTCCAATTTTGTCTAATTCACTAGCTTATCAGAGATAAACTTCAAGATGTGTCATGTAAAGAATCAAGAAAATCTCTAAGAAGAAGCTCATATATCAATTAGCAAAATTCCAATAGGGACATCTTCTTGGCAGCGGTGGACTTTCTCTCATTTCAAGGAACCTATAAATAATCCTCTTTCTTCTATGACCTTGTTAATTTCAATTGCAAACATTCAGTGGCAGCTGGCAACAAGGGTCTAGTGTGGTCCTTTCCCCAAGGATACTTGCTCTCTTTCATTTGCTCTCAGACTAGATTCATATCTAGACTTTGCCTTGGTTCCCTCACCACTATATGGAACACATATGTATTTCTATAGGGAACCCACTGGTTGAGTTAAGGAGTGAAAAAAAAGAGCATGATTATATTTTATTTACTTTTGTAAATAAGTTTCTCCCCGTAGCAAGGGTAGAGTCCTACTTGCAATAGTCACTTTTCAGCTACTTGCTGAATGAAAAGAAGCAAAACCTAAAACATGCCATTGGACTCAGTTCCAAAAATGTTTCCTTTTCTGTCTACTAAGGAGAGAGGTAAACACAGCTATCCTGTCAAAATCTAAGTTGCAATTCTCATCAGTCAAAACCACCGAAGATGTGTCCATTCTTCTTCTAGAAGGTTGGCAAATTAACTCACAATCTCCCAGACACATTAAGCAAAAATATGCAAATATACATGGTTGCTAGGAAAAGAGTAAGCAAGAAGTTGGAGTAATTGATTTCAATATAAAAACACTACTCATGTAGATGTGAAATCGTATTCCTAACTCTAGGGTCTGTTGATCAGAATGCCATCTAACAGGACGCCATCTGTCCTGCCAGGTCCCTCCAGGAGAGGTGCTTGAGGTTGCCAATTGCATTGCATTTTGTGGTGTGCCTCTCTTACTGAACCTTGGTCAGATCAGAGATTTGGGGCTTAATAGAGGGAAATGATTCACTCCCTTTCTCCATCACTAGGCACAACAACTGGGAAACACGATTCTTTCTCTCATCATCATGAACTATACTTGTTTGTAATTTTGGAGACAACCAATAATTGATAATTCAACTGAAATGGATTTTTTAAAGAAAACTTTTATTCATTATGAAATATTCATTTTCTCATATTTCTCTCCTCTCCCCTTAAATTTTGGTAGGTGTAATGTACCATTCCCCAAGCAATTACAAAAATATCACTCACATGAGAATATAGTTTGTACTTGATAACATGGTAATTATATCTGTGTCTAGCAAACTAATGGGACTTCATTCACTAGAACAAGAGAATAAGCACCATCTAAGACCTCTGTTCAAGCTGTACCCAGATGAATCATGCCACTGACAAGTGGTCTCTTAGACCAAACAAGGTCATTTATTATTACTACTGGGTAGGATTTTGAGCAAATTGTTTCCTTGCTCAGGAAGTACAAGTACCGTGCATTTATGGGCTGTGTTAGAGCACAGCCTGCAGAAAACCCAAATCTCAAATCTTACTGCCTTTCTGGAACTTTTCATTTCTTCTGGACTTCAAAATACATGTTGTCTGGAGTCCCACACAACTAGACACACACACTTTTACTTATAGATTATATGAAGAGACACGGTTGTGTTTTCCATGCTTCAATATACTTGAGCCAAGTTCACTTACACAAAGACAGCATAATAAAGATTGCTCCCAGCTGGTCAGATTCAAATAACTGCCATGCAATGCACCATTGACACAAGCAAGGACTTATTTAGCTCGAATCCATCTCAATAATTTTAGAAATGGTACTTTAAAATATATTTTGCATGTAAGGAAAGTAGTAGCCATCTGGGCAGGGGAAGAGCGAGTTCTTTCAGGGGACAATGCTGGAAGTTTGGTTCTGGGAGCAAGCCACGTGTGACTTTCTGGTACACTTCAGGACCAGTCATGCCTCATCACAACATGCCTTCACCACAAGATCAGAGGACTCAAAGGCCAAGAGCCAAGAGCAGAGGTGCAATCACTGTGGACCTTTGAAGATGCAAAGTGTTGCAGTAACTTCTCGCAGTTGGATCATATCAATAATACCAAACTGTCAGGAAGCCACCTCTATTTTCACACATCTACTCAAAAAATAACACAAGAATCGGACTTTGGAACGAGTTCCAGATACACACACACACACACAATTACAAACACAAACACATGATGGTGATTACAGCCACAGAGAAAAACAACTCTTGAGAAGATGAACACGTAGGCATCTCAATAGTCTGTTTTCAACAATACTGTCTTAGAGAACACATTACTGAAAACCACATTGGAAATATTAACCCAAAAAAGTTAAAAAGAAAAGGTCGTTGATGAGGATTTGGTCATGCTTCATGCAACATAAAACAGCAGCAAAACAGGGTGAGGTCACATGGTGAAAGTTGAGATACTTCCTATTAAGAAACAAGCCCAAATACACTAGGAAAAAAATACAGAGTCATGAGTTCATCTCAATAGACAGTACTCATTGAGAGTCAAATGTGATAATCTGGTGATTCAGTGGCAGTGTATTAGGTCTTTAGTGAGTACTGTCCAAGAAATAAAATAGGCCAAAAGTTATCGAAGCAAGTGAAAAGAAAGCGTTAAGTGTAAGGACTTGGTCTCTGTTTTGTGGATAAAAGGACATGAATCTGCTCTACAAACTGGAAACTAGACACGGAGAGGAGGGGGGTCACTGGGAATGTGGATGTGGTATGTAGACAAATGGCCCCACAGAGTCTGGTGGACACCAAGACACAGCAGGACAGGACAAAAACAGACACCAAGGGCTGGAGACACACGTCCTCCTTTTCAACTTTAATAGTACTTGTTCCCATCATTGGTGCCGTATCTGAAAACAGAATTGATGGTGTTTTTTTTTTTTTTTTTTTTTAGGTTTCCTGCAAAGAAGTTAGTGCGTCATCAAATGAATCAACAAATCAAAGAAAAGCAATATGCTTCTTTCAATGTTATGTACTCTGAGTGGAGAGGGGTTTATAGATAAAAAGACATAGTTATATACTAGACAAGGGAATGAGATTATATATACATATACACACATATATGTATATATCATCTCTATCTTCCTGAATTCTTGGCAAATGGTTAGTCCTGTGGTTACAAATGAAGATAGAGGGTGGAGGTTGGGAGGAAAGTTAACGAAGAGTGCATACCGCTTTCGGCTTCTGCAAAACGACAAGAAAAGAATTTAAAATCAAACAATTTGATAATAAATTGACTGACATCAGAAGGAAAGAAGGAATAAAACCTTTGTTTCAAATTATTTGAAAGATGCATGTGAAAACAAGGTTTTTCAGCAAAGCATGAAAACAGTATCGT
Organism: Galemys pyrenaicus; assembly: GCA_019455555.1. Classification (NCBI taxonomy): domain Eukaryota; kingdom Metazoa; phylum Chordata; class Mammalia; order Eulipotyphla; family Talpidae; genus Galemys; species Galemys pyrenaicus. The sequence continues at coordinate 369,396 of JAGFMF010011457.1, forward strand.
GGGGTGAGACAACAAAGAAAGTAGTTAAATAGGTTTGAGGCAGGGGGTGGAAAGGAGAAGCAAGATACTCTGAATTTTAACACCTGGTGACTTAGAAAATGTGAAAGGATTGGAAATAGGCAATTTTAAAGTGAAGGTCAAAGTCAAAATTATTATCTAGAAGGGTCAAAAATCTCAATTATTTCAAATATGAACGTTGCTTTTGGTATGACCCATGTTTTCTCTTAGGCATGATCCACATTCCCTCAAACACACCTTTTTCCACAAGAACCAATGTGCTCCCACTCTGAGACCAAGCCCCATTTGAGATCAAAGCTGGAAACTGCACACAAACAAAGCCAAAACAAAGCCGAACAAGTTCTTTTGCCCATATCTTAAAAAAAAAATCTAAAACTGCTTATGTCTATAAACATGGCTTTGTTGCAAACACCTCAGATTTGTGAATTCCTTGGAAGGTCCCTCAAAAAAAAAAAAGATTTTTTTCTTCCGGGAAAGCGCTGAGTTATTTTTCTTAGGATGGTGACAGGGGATTCACACTGAACCATTAACAGCCTTTCTCTCTCCCTCCTTGTGACCGGAGGGTGGCAGGTGGGAGATGAGTGGTCAAGGTTCAGGGTGCCGTGAAATTATTCCAGAAGAGTTGAGAGACACTGCAGCATCAGCCACATCATGACACTTTTTTGAGAGATGCACAAAAGTGATAAAGATAACACTGAGTTACACAGAGATTTACTGACTTGGCAACACAAAGAATATCATTTGCAAAAACTAGGGATACATGTTTCCCCTACACAGGGACGGGCGAGGATTGGCCGCAAGATGGACAAATGGCAATCCCAGAAACAGCTACTTCACATGGCCAGGACACTCAGTTTTTCTGCAAATAATATTCTTCACTTTGCCAACATAGGATAGAAAAAATGTATATTTATATACATATTTGTGAACAGCAGCAGCCATATTCTACATGTGGCCACCAAATCGACCATTTTTTTCTTCCTTTTGGTTGATTTGGATTTTCAAAAGAGCTTCACATTTGATCAGATTGACTTTGGGAGTAATCTGATCTGGTGGGTAAGGTAACAGAAAACACTGGATCGACTTGCTTCCAATCCAGTGTTTCTTTGGTCATAGAGACACGTATTGTACATTTGGAAGTCTGGCTTTATTAAGTCATTCATCCATATGATGAAACTCCTTAAATGATGATAGCAGGAATCTTCGAGACCTGCCTCGCACTCTGCTCTGCTATTAAGGCACACGTTGGAGGGAGGCTGCACTCCACATTTCTGCAGGAGGACTCATTTACTCTAGCTAGGAACAAACCAGGGATGTCATTTTAGAGGACAAAGCCTGAGCATCTCTCAATGAGCTCCCTTTCTCACAAAACTAACGATAAGAACTGGGAAGCAAAAATCATCCCTATTTTATCTATAATATATACAGTGCTCCATCAACAAAATTCCTTGTTAATATAACATTGCCTTCTTCCGGCGTGAACTCATATATTGACTGGGGTGTTATCTATTTCAACCAGACCCAGTCCCTCATCAGTCTGATTTGTACATAATTAAGTGCAAAATAAATAAATAAAGAGAGCCCCTGCCTCTGAGCCCTGCTCTCCTGGCTAATTTACATGAAGCTGATATTCTGCCACCTGGATTTCAGTTGCACCGGGAGAAGCACATATGGTACACAATAGGCTGCTTGTAATTTGGCCATCAAGAGAACTGGTATCTCCCATCACAGCTCTGCCCCTTGCCTGCCGCGAAGAAGGCCAGAGTCCACCTGCTTTTTGCTCACAGAGGGCAAAAAGGGGCTTTTAAGGATAGGGACTGTCTTCAGTTTTATGCTTAAGGAGTGCAAAGTGCAAGTTGGCATGAGCCAGGGGAGATGAGGCTGCCCATCCCTCCCTCCCATAAGACACTCTCTGAATGCCCACGGGGCTCGGGAGGCCAGGTGCATCAAGGACAGAGTGGCAGTGTCTGGGGAAGCATGCCCTGAAATGTGCCCTAGAGACACAGAAGTGTAGCATCAGGGTTCCAAGCAAGTGAATAATGTGTAAGAAGGAAGAAGAGGACCCCGCACTCCTGGGCCGCATCCTCACCATCACCAGTGTCAGCTGACCCCAGAGTGATAGCAAACTTACCGGCTCTCTCGGTTGGCAGACTTGTACTCAATGGCTATCATTAGGAGCTTGAGCTTCACAAAACACAGCCTGCAATGAAATGGAGAAACCTCCCAGTCAGTGCTTCCGAATGACCAGAGCCGCATAACAAACACTGTTACAACCTCTCCATCTCCTAATGCAACTGTTATCCCAGGGACCTTCCTTCCGTAGTTACTGTGCCAAGGGGTGGGGGGTCAGGGGGAGCAACACCTCCTGTCTTCCCCATCAAACCTGATTATTTGCAAGTGATAAGGTGCTGAATGTTTAAAGTGCAAATTGTACTCAGGCCTGGATGTCTAGACACAGATCTCAAGCAGGGATTTGTGCCGGGGGATTTATGCTGGGCCAGATTCATTAGTTACTCAGTCGGGTAGTAAAATGTTAACTGCAGGGGGAGGGAGGTATTTGGAGCAGCTGGACCTGTTATTTAGATTCCATTTCAGTCTTTTGTACAAATGGCTCAGATTGTTGTTCTGAGCAGACCCCTGTGTGCTCAGAATGATGGTAATAATCTTTAGCCTGAGTGTAAGTGCCCAGCACGTGACTAGGCACTTTCGCTCCTGGCTCCAACAAGCTGTCTCACCTCATCTGCCCAGTGTTCTCACCCGCAGCCCAGGTTGCTTTGAGGCTCACAGCCCCTGCCTCTGCACTTCTACTCCAGCAGTTCCTCCCCAGCAGGTTTCTTCTCCTGACTGATGCTCCCAGACCCACAGCAAAGCTCACCTTCCCTCTAGGTTTTCCCAGATACTGCCACCCTCTGATTTCTCAGAACTCCTCCACCTTCTCTGTAGCCACTTCCTTTGGCTCTTTGTCAATTTTATACCGGCTGTGCTTGCTCTCTTTGGTTTCATGAGTCTCTGAACTTTGTCTCCTCAACCAGGGTAACTTCTTTAAGAATCTGGGATGTGTTTGCAATTCCCCATACTGCTATACATGCAACCACTGACACAGAGAAGCTCAGTTAACAAATGATTTCCCAGTTTTCTCAGGCAATGATCAAAGGTTCAGTGAAATATTTATGCATAAAAATGTTTACATATTAAGATAGTATAATTTGTACAAAATGAAAATATTGACGGCAATCTATTGCTAAATGTCCAATAATAGAACTACGGTTAAATAAAGTATAGGACAATGTGGTATTATTCAAAGTCATTCAAAATGACTTTTTGTAAGAGAGTTCCTTTTTCTCCACATCCCCGCCAACATTTGTTGTTGCTACTTTTTTTGATATGTGCCATTCTCACTGGGGTGAGGTGGTATCTCAT